>JAMKCH010004898.1:0-98513 GCA_023653785.1 Ophioderma brevispina | reverse complement strand
CCAACAGGTCCAGAAAATGTAATACTCATTTCACCATTGGTCACGTAATTAGAGTCACATGTATAATGATTTACATATCCTATGGGGTCATTAATACTTACCGTCTAATTACCTACTAATATAGAGAAAATAGCATTTTCTTTCAGTAGAATTATGACCGGACAACAATTTGAGACAGTTTTTGTCAAAAAAAATTTCTCGGTTACCCGGGATTACCTTGAACCTTTATGAAGCCTAGATTCGGGAAACTAATGACCGTAGGATATGGCAATCTATGCCTTTATGACCAGAGCTATAATTGGTGTACGGTTTCAAAACAATTGGACTTGTTTGATTTGAACCCGGAACAAAACGTTCCCCCTTTTTTTCCATTTTGTTTGATGTGTGTAACTTTTGACACATTAGTCTGTGACAATTTAGAAGTATAACAACACAAAATTGTTTCTGCTGCATTTTTGTTATGTCAAAACAACTTCCTTGCACAAAACACCTCAAACATGCCCTACCAGAGAATAGCTGAGACGCGCAGCGCGTATTTACGACGCATTTAACCAGGGGAGGACTACTCGAATGTAGCCAGTCTTCCGGGCATAAACAAACGAAACAAATGAACAAACGAACGAAAAGTAGACGTTATTCAATCTTTTTCAGACTTCGCACCATATCACTTGCGTAAGTTGGTTGTTGGTAATAACGTTTCTCATCTCTTATAAACTTTTACGCAACCAACCGCTTGTTCCGACATCATAAATATTAAAACATGGTTTGGATGGTGCAAGTAGGACTGTTTTTAACTCTGATACTGATACTTAAACATTTGATTGCACTACTAGGAATTACGCGAGCTTAGTGGATATTTGAGTTAGCAATAATGGACATTGCAACTGCTTATGTTGATAATTGGTTTGTGCTGGGTGGCTAATATGACATATATTTGACAATGACATTTGAACGTGCCTTTGAGGACGATGGGTGAAATAGTGGACATTTGACTTGGAAAACCTATATTATATAATGCAAATTAAGTGCTTTAAACTATATATAGACATATTATTCCGAGTGTAATATACGTTACCTTAACCGCTCATGATCAAAGTGGCTATAATTCAAAAAGCAACGCAAGTTTAAATGCTAATTAGGCAACATGTCTACCATTTGGAGATTCAAATAATTTATTAAATGGATGGCTATGAATTCATTTTGGTTGTGTTTAATCAACCACTCGTTTTTAGAATTTTGGTAATCAAAAATATTTCATTCTATGAGTCGGATACATTTATGATGCAATTCCAATGGCTTCCATTTGGTTTTAGAAAATTAGCATGACTCAGTTGTCGCCAAAATTTGCATACCACATAGTATCTAGTTGTAGTGTAAACTTAAGTGTAAGATTCTTCCATGCATGAGGTACCTTGACCAATGACTGCTCAAAATTTACGAAAATATCGGCCATTTGGATTCTGCAAATTAGGTTATAATTAAAAACACATGATATTGAGTTTTGATGGTTGCCATTAATCAACACCTCGTTTTAGCATAATTTTTCACTAAAAGAGTCCTTCACAAGAAACGATAGGCCGCAACTAATTTTAGAACGAATTTCAAAGGCGGCCATTTTGTTTGTGCAAATTAGCATGCTTAGGTTGTCACCTTCGAAGTCTTGTATAAGAACATGTTTATAGTTATATTAGTACAAGAGTGTAGTTTGTGAACTTTAAAAGGGCTTGTTCATCCATGTGATACCTTGAACATTGACTGTTAAAGTCAAATTATGCTAAAAATTGATGAAAATGGCGGCCATTTTGGATTTATGCAGATTAGGATTTAATTTAAAATGTATGGATTTGAGTGCTGGTGCTCGTCCATTGTCAAACACCTCATGTTAGTATTTATTCCACTAAAACAATTCCTTCTAAAAGACAACATATGGCTAAAACTAGTTATGGAGCAATTTCAATGGCGGCCATTTTGTTTATGCAAATTAGCAGGCTTAAGCTACTACTTTGGATGTCTATCATGCAAAATTATTTATAGATGATGTTTCTGAATAAGTTGATAGCACACTCGCTTTGCCCCTCCTGATGGTACCGACCAACCTATCTGGCCCAAGGACTAACGAGGCTGAAACGACCGGTGTGAAAGCAGATATAGTCCGGCGGGAGCCACAGTCCGGGGCTCCATAGACGATAACGGAATAAAGCGTGAAACTAATGTTGTGTGAAGAGTCAACTGAATCGATTGCTCTATTGTTCACCATTGTTTCCGGTCTATGAGTACACCGGACGATAATTACTTCTACACCGGGCAACACCAACATATCCATTCTGGCTTTTGCGCATGCGTTGTAAGTGCTTGCAAGCCTGCAAACCACTGCTGCAAATACGGCGGTCCGGAAAGTGTGTAGTCTGTGTCACCGACTGCGATAGATTATTATCTAAATTAGTACTGCGCGAGAGATTAACGTTGAATGCATGTAAATGAAACTAAATCTCAAATATCTCCGGAAAACGAAGGGGTTCTATGGAGATTTTTGCGTCAGAGGGTCCGTTACTGTGTTTTGTTTCAAAATGTATCGTAATTGGGTCTGAACCTATAGAACCTAGCGAGAAAATTGAACGTTTTTGTCGGGTACTTCGGTGCTCGCAAACACGGAAAAGTTAACACGCAATCGCTACGGGCCGCCTACTTTTTTTCCCACAATGCCTTTCGGTATTATTCCAGTCTTGAGAATTTTCAAACACTGGTTTCATTTTTTTTTTCAATTTTAGAAACAGGATATACGGACTTACCGGACCGCCGTATGCTGCAAACAACCCACTTATTAGAAACGTAGCTATTTAGGTCTATAGTGACAGGATCTTATAAACACACACTGCCATGCCATTGCACTGCAACTCAATAAATGTGTGCGAAATTGAAATTTCACACTAAGATTAGTAAGATTTAAACCACAAATTACACTTCCATATTGCTAAAATACCTTGCCCGTATTCTCTTTTACATAATTATTATTTTGTTGACATATAGAACAAAGCAAGCCGGGAAGGAAGCAAGCAGGCTCTTAACCCAATCAATACTAGGGTAGGCCCAATTCAATCAATCAATTTATTTTCCATCAAGATAATAACAAACAAAATATAACACACAAAAGATGGAGGAGGTACAACAGGAAGCAAAATGCATGTAAATGATGCCCCCTAGTAAAAGGATTAAAATATAAAAAATATACAAAACCAAAACACACTCAAAAAATAATTACTAACTTACAAACAATAACTCACATCACACAAAACACACCGCACTCAAATAAAAACTCATATTACACAAAAACACTCACAATCGCACACCATACATCGTCATAAGCATGCGGGCATTAATCTGAACATGCTGAAGTCGCATGGCTGCCAGAGAAAAATGAAATTTGAGCAGAGCAAACGAAAGAACGTCATGTGTACGTTCATGGCAGGACCGTACAACTTCAGAGAAAAATCTAACAAATACGAAATATAACATAATTCATATAGCAAAAAATAATATGTAGACTTCAATTTGACCCACCAACACCAATATATTGGATAAACTTGTTTGACGACACATGAATATATAGTTAAGTTAATTTGTTTCCCAATAAGAATTTCAGTTACCTTAAACGAAAGAAATTATGTGTACCTCCTGGCAAACCGTACGATTTCAGATGATATATAGATAACAAATACAAAATGATTCATATAGTAAAAGATACTAATAAAGATTCAATTTGACACAATTAATATATTGGTCAAAATTTGATTGACGACACATGAATATATAGTTAAGTTAATTTGTTTCCCAATAAGGATTTCAGTTTGAACTTAAATTGCCCAAGGGTTCTGACAACTTTGATTTCCTTTGGTAGCGCATTCCATAGTTTTGGTCCCATAGTGAAAATATTGGTCATCTTTTGCATAGGTATTTTAAAATCGTTCTTATTTCTCGGGTCCGTAGTTGATTCTCCCGGTTGCATGGTAAAAAAGTTCACGAAAAATTTTGGTAAAAAAATTAAAAAAATTAAAAAAATTAAAAAAATTAAAAAAATTAAAAAATATCAAAAATATTAAGTGTATTGAATCTATCGAAAAGAGGATTTGAATGACTAAGATATTCACTATTGGAATTGTTCTCATGGCACGCTTTTGCAAACGGAAAACTTTGTTGAGGCAATTCTTATTTGCATTTCCCCATAAAAATAAGCCATAATTTAGATAAGGTAAAACTAATGAAGAATATTTAATTTATACACAAAGCATTAGTGGGTATGAATGATTTTACGTTATTAAGGAACACCCGATATTTCTGAACATACTTACAGACATTTTCAATATGTTTTTTCCATTCATGTTCGTTTCAATGTTATACCAAGAAGTGCCTAATGAACGCTATTTAGCTTGTAGCCGTCAAGATAAATGTCCATGAAGATTTTTCATCATTTAGATTACTAGTCTGCATACGTGTTCCCAAATACATAAAGGTTGGTAAAGACAATCTATTTGCTTTGAAACCAGTTACAAATTTCTTTTAATTCCATATTTAAAATATTTACATAAAATGGATTCATTTTTGTGAGAATAGAAACACAGTAGTGTCATCTGCAAATAAAATTGTGCTTAGTAAATCTGATGTATGGCATATATCATTCATGTAGATTATAAAAAGTAAAGGTCCCAATATGGACCCCTGTGGGACACCACAAGTAACATTTTCTGTAGGAGATATTGATGAGTTATAAGAAACATACTGTTTTCTATTACTTAAATAATTATGGAACCACTTATTACACAATCCTCTAAAACCATAATGATTCATTTTATGCAGCAAAAATGTACGATCAATTGTATCAAAAGCCTTGATAAATTCCATGTAAACACCAAACTGTTTTCATGCTTTCATCAATGACTTTACCAATGTCATTTACAAAATCTAAGACAGCAATATACGTTGAGTGGTTAGTTCAAAAACCATATTTGTTTTTATATAGTATGTCGTTTTTACTTAAGAAATCATATGATAGGTTATATACAATGCGTTCAAGTATTTTTGACAAACGTAGCAGAGTGCAGAGGACTGGTCTATAGTTACCAAACAATTCAGGATCATCTTTTTTATATATCGGAATAACTTAGCAAATTTGAATTCATCGGGTACAACCCCAGTAGATAGTGACATATTAAAAATCAACATCAGTGGATAGCAATTTCTTTTGCGACTTTCTTAAGGAAATCAGACTTAATATTATCGTGACCAGGATTTGCTTCCACTTCAAGTTTCTGATAATTTTTTTATTCATCCTCATCAGTTTGGTATTGTAAAAAAACAAGTCATACCATTACTTTCTTTAGGTTAATTTAGGTTAAAAATATTGTTAAATCAGAGGCAATTCTCTTTGGACATGTATAGGTTTCATTCCCTGAAATAATTTTTCAGAGCAATCTGTTAGTTTTAGAACGGATGATTGAATTTAGAACCTTCCAAGTATTCCTCATGTTATTCTCTTCTTGGTCAAGTAAGTGACAATAATAATTTTGCTTCGCCAAACGTAATAAAGAATTTAATTTTATTTCTGTATTTCTTGTATTTGTCAATGTTGATATCAGATGGCTTTTTAATAGACATTCGATAAAGTTTATTTTTTTTCTCTTGATACTTTTCAACAAAGCAAAAGATATCCAAGGTAACTTAGGTTTGTTCTTCTTTGAATAAACGCGTTACATTTTTTTAGGAATACATTTGTCAAACACTTCATTAAATTTACCAATAAAATTAGAATACGATTCGTTAACATCATCAGATTTGCAAAGAGAATTCCAATTTATATTTTCCAGTTCATTTTTGAAATACTCCATATTTTTTCTCGAAAATTCCCTAACCTCTATTTCAGTTTTGTTTTTCTTTGATCTGAATACATTGAGATTGGTTTTAATGAATATAAGAAAATGATCACTTATGTCAGTTACTGCAATACCAGAAGTTTGATAAGCTTTTGAATTGGTGAAAATATTATCATTGAGAGTTGCTGATTTCGAAGTGATTCTGGTCGGTTTTGTTATGGATACAATGAATGTGAGGTTAGAATATTAACAAAATCATTAGTGTGTGAATGAGTATCTTCATTCAGCAAATTAACATTGAAATCACCCATCAGATATACAAGTTTTTGATTTTTTGTTACACAAGAAAGTAGATTATCAATGAATTCGTTAAAAACATTTAAATCTTGACCAGGTGGTCGATACATTACCCAACTACAATGTTTTTTGAACCAGGTTTTTCAATTTCGACAAATAAGCTCTCAACATAAATAGAATGAATGAATAATCCGCCGCATTACATCACCTGCAGAAGTCTGACTTGCCTCATCACCTGGATACGTTTTATACGAGATGTGGAAGTTGTGGGGTGAAATGAAAATTTGGTCGAAGCAGTTCCAGTTACTCCACCTGTGAGTCTGTGGTATGGACAGACTCACGTTCATGATGGGAGTAGCCAGCGCGTTGTTTGTCGCCTGTACCTACCTCCTAGTCCTACAACGTAGCGTAGTCTAGATAACAGGGGTTATAGTAGGGGAAAATGCCCCAGCGGACTTCCACACACACAGTAACACACACATGACAATTGCAAGTCAGCCCCGGGAAACCTCATAGCCCCGGAGCTAGCACACATTTGTAACACATCTCTTGAGATGTGTTACAAATGTCTGTTAGCTCCCGGGTTATCAGCTTAGTATCGGAAAATCCTGCACGTTTCAAGGCTAGTCCTAAGCGCACCAGTAATATTGTTACATGCAGTTTCTTGATCATAGATTTAAACATTGCTTTGGGTAGCTACGGGTGATCCTTTGCATCGAATTCTATTCCACGCGTGTATTGCTTGTGTGTATTGCAATAAACCAAAATAGCTGGCCGTATCGTCAAATTGCAGGATTGTGAAATTCCAGTCTCTGATACAGCTAAAATAATAACGATAGTTTTAAAATTGAGTCGCTTTGAAATCACCAAATTGTGAAATCACCAAATTTCACAACATCCAAAGTATGGTGTAATATGATCACAATCATATGTCAGTCGTGTCGTATGTGTGTGTGGTATCTGACTAATGTCAATGTATTATTTAGTCAATATTTACTTTATGAATTTGTGTGTTAAAAAGTGAAACCATGAGAAGCAAAACAAACCTGTCAATATATTGTAACAAGAAAGTGGAACTGAACATGAACGTAGACTTAGAATTCAATTTCTTGAAGGTATATTAGAATGTCTTGTGTATATCATTTGGCGTTATCCCTTGCATCATTATAGGTTTTAGTATCATAGATCAGACGACTTGGTTCGATCTCTACAAAACAAAGGTCACACACTTCGTCCATCCCGCCCCCCCCCCCCCCGCGGGTTCGGGGTAAGAATTGGCACGATGTGTTTCCCTGCATGTCGTAAGAGGCGAACCTAGGTCCAAGCGATCATGGGGTGATAGAGCTTTTTCACGGGCAGCTCCACGTCTCTGGAACAAACTGCCATCTTATGTAAAATCATCATCTTCCCTCATTCAATTCAAGAAAGCACTCAAAACTCATCTTATGTCATCAGCTTTTTGTAACCAATAGTTGTCTTGTTATTCATTATGATGGTTTAACAATTGGTTCATCCTTGTTGCATAATTTTTTGTTCTCTTTGTATATTGCGCCATGAGCGCCATTGTTTTGGCGGATGTGTAACTTGTCAGTGTACTATCAATAAATAATTGCCCTGTGTAAGCACACCCTTGTACACTACTGCTTTCTCAAAATGAAAATAAAACCTTTCAAAATTTACTTGGAATTTGTAATACTAGAACTTAAATATTTATTGAAGGCACTTTTTCACAGCAGAATATTATAAGCTATCAAAAATTAATGTTATTTCTGTTCTTAAAAATCATGACACATAAAGACAGCATAGGTCAATTCACCTTCTTGACCTTATGAGTACCGGGTACTACAAAATCAATAAAGCGTCACACTGTTTAAAGGTGATTCCTCATTGCTCGGACGGCATATTTTAAGTTATATACCAATCGAAAGCGTATGACTTCAGGATGCCAAAAATATCTTTTCCAAAAAAAATAATCGTGTAATATAGCCGCTATAAACCAAAAACTAACCCTATATTTCGTTGCGATTTTACGCCCAAAAATACGCTCAAGCTTTCCTTCTCTGACCTTGGCAATTCGTGTGACGTAGGCGATTGTGTAAGTCTTGTTGCGCAATGCATCTTCCAATGGAAAGGAACCCCAAATCGCTCCTCTTCTCCTGTGTTGAATTTCGCCAATATAGCGATAAATGTTGGTTGAATAGGTTCCTTAATCTCTGTAGATTGGTAATTATAATTCCCGGCTTCATAAGTGTGCAAGAAATGTGAAAAAATCGCTTGAATTCCCATCGCTTACGATGAATCGTGAGTAGCAAGCAGAGCTCAGAACAAAGCTGTGTTTACACGTAAGTGTGAGATTTTGACCAGCACTCATGCTCCTGGAGCATAGGTTGTGGCAACCGTTCCAGAGCGGAGCTATTTATTATATTGAGCGCTGACCACAATAGCAGTAGCGAATCTCGCTACTGCTTCTTTTAAAATATATAAAATTGTCATTATTTTTTCAGGTTAGAGGCAGAGGGTTAGAGGGAAAAATTCTAGTTAAAAAAAATAAGAAAAATAAATAGCTGGCCTTTAAGGTTAGTGAGGGAGATCTGCCCCTGGAGCATGTGTGGTGGACAAAAAACTATTGCATGCTTAAAGAAACGGTTCTTCCATTGATTTACGTTACACCCTCTTATGCTAACCGATGGAATTGCATGAGGTATAGGCGCTATCAGGGGGAGTAACGGTGGATAACTTAATCTGCTTTTCTCAGACCGGGAAATAGTCACTCAATTATGGTTAATTGAACCTTTTTATTAATGAATCGCTGTTGGCTTTGCTATTGGCTTTCCGGTAAAGTCTTGCCTCATCGAGCGTAACATGGCGGTAATTTCTTGAACTAGCGACAATTTGTTCACCAAATTGCAGCAATACTACGAAGCAAGGAATTCAATGTGTTTAAAATGCCGACTGAACCGAATTCTCTGGTGACTGAGTGGGATATAGCCATCAAATCAACCAGATACTTCAACAGACAGTTATCTGTATCTGTATTGCTCATAATTCTGATTTAGTTGCGCAAAATTGAGAGAAAATAATAGTAAGTCTTCAAAAGCGCAGAAGCGAGCGATACAATTGAATGTGATTTTGTTACTTGCATCGCGACGGTTACACATCGGTGACGTCACCACCTCACCGCGCCCAAGTCAATAATATTGACTTTCGCTGAAGTGATGTTGCTAGAAAGACGAATTTCATTTTGGCTCTTGTAACCAAATCTTGAGTAGCATAAATATGACACAGTTACATATAAAATCGCTATAAAATAAGCTTTCCATTGGTAAATAGCTTAATATATGCCATCCGAGCAATGAGGATCACCTTTTAAACATGGCCTATTCATAGCTTTTCACTAACAATAGGAAAGCAAATACACTGACCATGGCTTGTTACTGGGAACACAGGCTGGTAAAATCAAACTCTGCATTATTCACAAACAGGAAGTGATATTTTGTCTAGCAAGACGGCCTAACCAGGAGAGGGTCCGCATATATGAATACAGACTGTCCCAAAAAAAACTATACAATCAAAGATTAATTTTTTTGGCCAAAAGTTTAAGTTAATGTCAACTGGAGTTTTAATGATTCTTTTTTTTTATTCCTTGTACTTAGGTTTGGCGGAAAAGGGAAAGAAACATACAGAATATAGACGCCAAATCTACTCCACGCAGCAAGTGCAAACAGTAAACAAAAATCAAATTACTTAACAATATACATATGAAACATGAAAACCAAATATAGAAGAGATTATCGCAAGGGATTGTTAAATAAAAGAACAAAAGTACAACGAAAGAAGGGAGGCAGTCGCAACTTTTTGCCAGCAAAAAATCTTTAAGCCCCCCCCAGATTAGTTAAATCACATGAGAGCCAAAAATCACATACAAGGGACATATTTGTGGGTGGAAAGTGATAGTCAGTAAAGTAAATAGTATTAAGGAGTCTGAGTCATAATTCAGGTGTTTCGTACCCCCCCCCCCGGCCCGACGCCAAATCCCCCGAAAGCTGCCAAGGCCTGCACTCAACACGTAGCAATGAAAAAATAACAACCCTCTTAATCACTAGTGCGGCAGGGACAGTGAGGACAATGTCCGCGTCATGCTGGCGTGTTCGCCAACAAATGTCCACATGGGTCCCTTCTCCCGGCGTTAATTTTTGGTGGTTAGTGTTTAAAATTTATTTGGAAAGGTGGTAATATCGCGTTAAGAGGAATTCATTTGCAACAATGACTACATGGAAGGGGGACTACGTTATGGTTGATATTCTTGCATTTTCTCAAGCACAGAAATGGTCTGGGGCACGTCACTGGCTACTGACCTGATTATGTTTCGCTTGGAAGGCTATTGATAGGTAATGTCCTTCAAGTTTCCCAGGATTATTACAATTCTTGGAAACTTGTTGCCCCAACTTGTGTTCTCAATTGTTTGAAAAAACTCCCAGCTGCTGAGACAATACAAAATTTGGTATTTATATAGAGACAAAATTAAGTAGAATTTGGGGGATATGGGAATTATTTTATTCAGGATCCTATCTGGTTCTATAAGGAATATTCAGGACTTATTAAAACTAAGCAATTCTTTTAATGTTATGTTGATTGGAAGGGATCTTGGCATATCTTATCTCTCTGATTTGGATAGTAGAGGTTTCACTTTTGTCACAAACTTTGAGGGATTTAGTGTGATTGAGGTATGATATCTCTATTAAAGATAGGCGCAATATAATTCTCTATGAAAGAGTCATGATGATTGGTTTTATAATCCTAAGCAATTTGTTTGAGAATAATTTTGAAAAGGATTGTTAATCGTTTTTTGTGCAAGAGCCTAAAGTATCTAGGCATTCTTATATTTTAATTAAAGGTTCTCGATAGGACCAGTGGACAATGTGAAATGTATTGGTACGAGAAATTGGATGTGGGGGGATATTGATTGAGTCCACTCAGCCATGATTGTTGAACTTCAACGTGCACATTGAAACACAGCTGAGATCTTTTTTATTCAAAATTTCATAGGGCTATGCACAAACAAAATTCCTTCATAAGATTGGAAGTCGTTTCTCAAATTGTGTTTTTCTGTGAAATCATCAGTTGAATCCCTTGTTCATTTATTTTGTGAGTGTGTGACCATTATCTTCCATGGGGGGATAAATCTATGTAGCTTTATTTAAGTGAAATGGTTGAAAGGCTTGTATTTTCCAAATTTCAAAATTTGGGAAGATGGAAGATACTAATTAAGGCATGCCACCGGTATCAATTACCTCATTCTCTATCTTAAATTTGATATTCACAGATGTAAGATTTCATAATGAATACCAACTTTCCCACGGGCTTTCCTTAATTTGGTTAAAATGAAATTAAAACTGAGTCCGAATGCCAAAAAGAATGATAAACGGGACAAACATTTTAAGAAATTTTTTCCAAGATGAGATGAATGATTTATTATAATTTTTTCTTGTAATTTTTGTTTTCTTTTGGGTTAAGGCAAGTAATTTTTAAGATTGGTCACAGCAAGTCGTGGCATGTGCTTGATTTGTTTGTGTGATTAGTAATAGTGAACCTGTGGTGTTCTTTGTGCTCGTGTTTTGGTTGTGTGTGTTTTTCTTGTTTTTGTCTTTGTTTTTCGAGCATTTGTAAAAGGTGAGCCACCCGGTTATATGAGTTGATTTTGGTGCTGGCACTCTCGTGCCTCACATATTACTGTTTGGCTTTCCTTATTTTGCCTCACTGTGATTTCGTGACCTTTTTTTTGTTGCTTAATTAAAAGCACTGATTTGGTGCGAAAAAAACAAAAACACTTTTTTGGGTTAAATTTCTCAAAAAGAAAACAAAACTCGGTGGACATCCCTAGGTTTTATTAAAAAGATGCATGGTTTCCAACTAATCACGTTCCCCCAGAAATGTGGCATGAAAATTAAAAACATTCCTTTTTCATAGACCTGTGTGGTTAATTTTAACGGAAAATAATGTGATTCACACTGTTTTTTTTCAAAAACGAGGGACGCGATATAATTTCCCTTTAATTTGTCGACAACAGCGATAAACTACATAATACGAAGTTAAAGAAAATATGCGAAAAATATATGACTTCAAATTCCTTAATCAATGAGGCTTTGCCAAAAAGTCCATTTGTTCTGAAATTTCGACAATGAGAGAGAGAAACTGCCATATTTGTTGACTTATAATGTATTTAATTTCTGTTTAAGACTGGTAACATTGGTACTGTTTCAAAAACTTGCTCTGTAAGATGAAATTTGACAATAGTAATTAATAGTAAAAGTCAAGTCGTGTTTTAGAACCCAAAAGTATAGAACGTGTGCTTCATCTTGAGTCTGAGTTACATGAACTTGCTTTTAATTCCAAGTTTCAAAGGACACCAAAAACGCTTTTGAGATACGACAGTCCACAAACAAGTGTTGTATCGTTTCCGGTCGAACTTTACACAAGAGCATAGATCAATTCTCCGCATCTAATAACGTATTTGTAGCAAGAATTCTTTGATTAATTCTATATTGAAACCCATCTTAACGTAGTATCGACTGAGAACTTCAAATTTATTGCCATATTTCCTGCCATTCATTGTCACTTATTATTCAATACCTTGCCATTTTTTTTATCAAGGAAGGGTCGCAGAGAACTACAAATATGGTAAAAAGTTTTGCAACCTTTCTTTTGTTTAAATAAGACCTCAACATTATTAGTGGAAAGGCGAGTAAATTTTTCAGTTAGGAAAAAGTTTGAATATTAAAAATTAGCTTGTATTGCCCTAGCAATACCCAGTGATTCCAGGTAATTGTTTTATAGAGTACTTTCAAAAATTCAACACTTGACATAAAAGTACCATTTTCTGTTAATAAATCATTCACAAAGAAAACACGCCCCTTTATTCCGGGAAACGAGTTCGGGTTGAACCATCAATGTAATTTTGTCATTCCACCAACTTTGAAAGATATGTTTGCAATGCGAATAAAATCCAAGTACTGATTAGTATAATACCCAAAAACAGGGGACCAGGCATACGTGTATCATACCAGACGATTTTTCAACGTAGATTTTATTGTATTAAAGGTGACCTCTTGCTCGGACGGCATATTTAAGTATATACCAATCGAAAGCGTATGACTTCAGGAGGGCCAAAAAATATCTTTTCCAAAAAAAATAATCGTGTAATATAGCCGCTCTAAACCAAAAACTAAACCCTATATTTGTTGCGATTTACGCCCAAAAAATACGTCAAGCTTCCTTCTCTGACCTTGGCAGTTCGTGTGACGTAGGCGATTGTGTAAGTCTTGTTGCGCAATGCATCTTCAAGGAAAGGAACCCCAAATCGCTCCTCTTCTCCTGTGTTGAATTTCGCCAATATAGCGATAATGTTGGTTGAATAGGTTCCTTAATCTCTGTAAGATTGGTAATTATAATTCCCGGCTTCGTAAGTGTGCAAGAAATTTGAAAAAATCGCTTGAATACCCATCGCTTACGATGAATCGTGAGTAGCAAGCAGAGCTCAGAACAAAGCTGTGTTTACACGTAAGTGTGAGATTTTGACCAGCACTCATGCTCCTGGAGCTATTGATTATATTGAGCGCTGACCACAATAGCAGTAGCGAATCTCGCTACTGCTTCTTTTAAAAAAATATAAAATTGTCATTATTTTTTCAGGTTAGAGGCAGAGGGTTAGAGGGAAAAATTCTAGTTGAAAAATAAATAGCTGGCCTTTAAGGTTAGTGAGGGAGACCTGCCCATGGAGCATGTGTGGTGGACAAAAACGTTTGCATGCTTAAAGAAACGGCTCTTCCATTGATTTACGTTACACCCTCTTATGCTAACCGATGGAATTGCATGAGGTATAGGTGCTATCAGGGGGAGTAACGGTAGATATCTTAATCTGCTTTTCTCAGACCGGGAAATAGTCACTCAATTATGGTTAATTGAACCTTTTATTAATGAATCGCTGTTGGCTTTGCTATTGGCTTTCCGGTAAAGTCTTGGCTCATCGAGCGTAACATGGCGGTAATTTCTTGAACTAGCGAAAATTTGTTCACCATAATAAATTGCAGCAATACTATGAAAGCAAGGAATTCAATGTGTTTATGCCGACTGAACCGAATTCTCTGGTGACTGAGTGGGATATAGCCATCAAATCAACCAGATACTTCAACAGACAGTTATCTGTATCTGTATTGCTCATAATTCTGATTTAGTTGCGCAAAATTGAGAGAAAATAATAGTAAGTCTTCGAAAGCGCAGAAGCGAGCGATACAATTGAATGTGATTTTGTTTACTTGCATCGACGGTTACAATCGGTGACGTCACCACCTCACAGCGCCCAAGTCAATAATATTGACTTTCGCTGAAGTGATGATGCTAGAAAGACGAATTTCATTTTGGCTCTTGTAACCAAATCTTGAGTAGCATAAATATGATACAGTTACATATAAAATAAGCTTTCCATTGGTATATAGCTTAATATATGCCATCCGAGCAATGAGGATCACCTTTAAGTCTATATTTTCCAAAATAGAAAATGTTATCACCTTTCAGATTTGTACAGATATGGAACAGTTGGACCCATTTTTGGTTACCCGAAGCTAGCCTCCTAATCCAATTTACTTTCAGAGCATTAATATGCATTTCGACATTTTGGCATTTTGACGCCTCCATTTTCATAAGATTGTGACAATCTATGTCGCTTTATCTTGTCTGGTTTACCCTTCCCAATAAAATTAAAAATATCCCTATTTAAAGTTTTAATAAAATCGTTGCTTGGATTTGGGAGCATTTGGGCGATATAACTTAATTTAGGTAACAAAAGTGATTTACCACTACGACTCTACCTAAGACCGTTAAATTTCGTTTAGACCAGTTATACATTACATTTCTCATGGAGTCAAGTGCTTTATTATAGTTGATTGGTAACATTTCGGGCAAATTTGTGTTAAAAGAAATACCTAAAGCTTGAAAATGCCATCAAAGTGCCATTTTAGTTTCAACTTTCTACATATTTCAGTATTTCGATGTTTATGGGACCCAATCCACACGGCTACCGCTTTTTCGATGTTTATCTTTGAACCCGAAAGCTCGTAAAATAATTATAAAGTTTTTAGTACATTTTCTAATGATCTTTCCGACCCATCTAGAAATAAAGTGGTATCGTCGGCATACTGAGAGATTTTAAAGTTAATATCATTAACGTCAATACCAGTTATATCATTGTTGGATCTTATCATTGAAGCTAAAATTTCAGCACATAAAATGAATATATATGGTGATAAAGGATCACCTTGCCTACAGCCTCTCAGAATTTTAAAATAATTTGAAATATTACCATTGACAATGACAGCTGAGGAAGCATTGTCATAAAATGCGTCAATCCATTTGCAAATATCAGGGCCAAAATTGAACATTTTTAAGGTATCAAAGATAAATTTGTGTGAAACTGTATCAAAGGCTTTTTCGAAATCAATCAGCAACAACATACCAGGGATACCGTTTAACTCTGTGTAACTCAATAGGTCATAAATGAGTCGAATATTCTCTCCAATAAATCTGTTTTGGATGAAACCTGTTTGATCTTCAGAAAATAATATTTGGTAAGACAGATTTAATACGATTTGCAATGCAGGAGGAAGTTAATTTATATGAAACGTTAAGGAGGGAGATTGGCCTCCAATTTCCTAGAAACTGTCTGGGTTTATCTCCTTTTGGAAGAAGAGTGATGTGGCCCATTTTTCGTGTCTGATGTAAGGAACCACATTTAAAACCATCATTCAGTGCACGAAAGAGGAAGCTAGAAATATCGGTCCAAAACATTTTATAAAATTCGACCGTAAAGCCATCAGGTCCAGGAGTCTTATTGTTTTTCATACTTTTTAAGGCGTCTGTTAATTCAGAGTAGGTGATTTCACCTTCTAGTTTATCTGATTGGGTTTTTGAGAGTTTTTTAATGGGAAGCCCTTTATCAATTTCAATGTTACTTATATTATGCGGTTTATTTTTGTATAATTTTTCATAAAAGTCAACAGTTTCCTTAAGATATCTTCATGAGTTGTAAGTTCAGAACCATCGGATTTCACTAATCTATTCATTTGTTTGGTTGGTTATTTTGTTGGTTTTTCACCTTCTTCGATCCATTTTGCTTTAGATCTCACAAAGCAACCTGGGACTCTTTTCTTTCTAATTTCCTCAAGTGCACGTTTGGCTTCAGTCATTTCATTATGCAAAGATTCTACATTTTCATCATTAGACACAGCTTCTTCATACATTTTTTCCAATTTTGTAATTCGATTGTCAAGTATTTTTTCAGTCTTATCAGTATCTTTTTCCGCTTAGAAGAATATGCAATGGTAGTGCCTCTTATTTCCAAAAGTAGAACTTCAAAAAACAATTGGTCGTTAATCATGAATTCTAAATTATTTGGGTCAATATTGTCGATGTTATCTCTTTTATATGGAGAGGCAGCGTAAAGACTTTTTAACCTCAACAATTGCATTTTTTACAGACTTCACATAATCTTCATCTACAAGCAGGTCGTTGTTAAATTTCTATGAACCTCTGCCTCTTTGACTGCTACTCTTACATAGGGCTAAAGTTACAATAGAATGATCAGACCTATATCCCGGTAAAATATCAACGTGATCAATTACATTTAACAATTCGGAAGATATCAGGAAGAAGTCTAATCTTTCTTGTTTAACAGGGTTTGTTCTGCGCCAGGTAAAACGTTTAACATTTGGGTTTAAAACTCTCCAGGGGTCACAGAGCTCTAGTTCCTCCTTTATATTCAAAACATTTTCTCTTGCATTCGGGTTATTACAGTGAAGATAGTTGTGTGTATCTAAAAGTTGATCTTGTACCAAATTGAAGTCTCCACAAATAATACAGTGGGGATTACCTAAATTTTCAACAGTATTTTTAATCCGAGAATAAAAATTAGGGTCCTCGTTATTTGGACCATAAGGACATACAATTGTGACATCCAAAGACATCATACAAAAATCAAGTGCAATCCAGTTTCCCGTCTGATCACGTATAATGTTTTTTAGTTTATAGTCAAATGTGTTATTAAACAAAATCGCCACTCCCCTTGAATTTGTTGTATTACAGGCCATAAAGCATTCATATCCCCACTCTGCCCTCATCATGTTTTCCCATTTTTGATCACAATGGACATCCTGAAGACAATAAATTGAGAACTTCTTTTTTCTTAGATAATTGAATACATCTCTTCTTTTAAATTTGTCACATAAACCTCGACCATTAATAGTACATATTTTTATAGAATTATCCACTATTCAAAATAGATACATTTTTTAATTCTGTGGTTAGAAAATATTATCATACGTATACAAGCATAAAAACAATTGGCATTTCTACAAATCAAATAATACAATACTGAAATATCTGGCATAGCTATTAACAGAATTAAGCTGGGCAAGTGCGACATAGAAACAAAACAACAAAAGCAAAAATACCAAATAAAAGGTAAAGAAAATTACAATGAAATGAAAAGAAAACTGAGTCACTGGTCATCGCAGTGGGGCCAAAATATAGTAGAAAAAAAAATAAACCGACTAATCAAAAAGTTGTTAGTTATATTTCCACTGAAACATGTCATGACATAATATCATATATATTTAAAGCGCATGTTCTTTATTTGTAAACCACTTACCATTAGGATGGTTTTCCTTATTTTTTTGTAGAGATAAATATTTAAATATTTGTTGTTCTATTTCTAACACCCAAAATCTGTCGAATTGTGCGACATTCGCTGCACACAAATTTTAGCTTATCTATTTGGTTGCATACATAATTTAAGTTCTTAATTCATGTTAATTGCAGAAGGTTCTACCACTTTATTACTTTAGTTTTTCTTCATACGTACATCATGTGATGATCTTTAGTTTTTGGGGCCTGATGAATTCAGTATTCTGCCACCACATCCCCACTATTTCACATTATTCTGTAAGGCCGTCGAATTATAGATAGTGGGACAAGACAAAATCTGCCATTTTTTACCATGAAGAACTGGATAGAATGAAAAGGGGACCATAACTTCTTACACCCGGTACACTATAGGGGAAGCGTTTCATCTCTACTTTTAGGAAATTGTATAATCTGAATAGTATTTTTTTATTTTGTTTATATTTTTTTAACATCTGAGCATAATTTTGGACATATATTCTTTTTCAGGCTAGACAGTTACATTATTGTTCATTCAAAAGCATATTAAATTATATTATGGCACATACTTTCTCCAGGCTTGCTCCCTATGTCCTTTCTCTCTGTACTCCAACACTACCTCTAGTCCAACAGTTCTGATGCGAGTGACTGCGTTTGATTCCCTTCGCAGAAATTTGGCATGTTGTGTCAACTCTCCTCTTTGCTTCTCCATCTTGCTTGGAAGATCTGTGTATGCCATAACCGGTCGCCTATCGCGAATATATGGTCTAGCTCTCTGCTGAGAGAGAACATAGTCCACATCGGCCATACTGCTAAATCGCACAATAATTGGGTCTGGCTGCCTTTCTTGTCCACCATTTTGTCGCCTACGTGGTAAACGGTGTGCGTTTACAATAAACATCCATTTACTTTCTTCTTCTGTAAATCCAAAATCCGTTTGCAACACGTTTCTCACAACACGATATACCATTTGGCTCGTCTGGTCCTTGGGGTACACCATAAAAAAGCAAGTTCAGTTTTCTATCGTGTAGTTCAGACATCATTTGTTTTCCAGTTTACGTTCAACTTCTGTAATAGAAGCAGTCACTTCTGGTACTGTTTTGTCCACCACATCTTTAATTCCGGCCGCGTTATATTCAACCGATTCCTTCAGATCTCTAATGTCACCTTCATTTCTTTCTGCTTTCAATTTCGTTTGAGCAAATTCAGCCTGCATATCATCCATTCTTTTTGAGAGTCTTTGTTCCATTCTCAGTATAATTTCTTTTAGTTCTGCGTTGCTCACCTGATCGTTGATCGGATTTGCATTTCCCGCCGTCTTCTCCATGTCTTTGTCTGTGCGATCGGCCTGTCTATCCGGGTTTTTTTCTAGGAAAATGTTGCAAAAGTGTACCCCTCCTTGTTAGCATTTCTGGTAAATAACTTGTTTTTCACCATGACATGATTTCAAAATCAGCTTGTCGGCATTGGTATACCAAAGAATTAAAAATTCAGACCCCGGAAGGACGGAGCTACAGATAAACACGTCCTTCCATCTTAAAAGCTGGGTTGCCAGTCTGATTCTTTTTAGGAGTGTTCCAGCTTTCATGAGATTTTTAGTTGGTGGAATTTGGGGGTCTGGTTCAGGAGTTATGGCTAATTATCCGAGACAGTTGAAAAACCTGTTGGGCCAGTTTCGGCTATCCTGATATTAACAAAGTTGCCATTGAAAATCATCTTCAAGACATTCCTTATTGAAAATTAAAATAAAAAGTAGGTATGAAGTGCTGCTTCTTGTGATATAACATAATTTATAACTTTATAATGTCGCAATTGCTAATAAATACAAGTAGCATTACGAAATTTAATTCCAAACAGTCTTGTTGTCTCAGCTTAACTCCAGGTTTCAGCAGAAGGTAGAACACTAAAAACTTCCTTGTTTAAAGAAGGCCTGAACTGAGACCTTTAAACACAACCATCCTTTCCTTTATTGCTCTTTGTTGAACACTGATTTCTTCATCATATTCCTCCCTGGCATCTTGGAGGCAGTGGGGAATAGGGGAAAGGTAAATTGTCCCTCCACATTAGAGCGTTGTCCACACATTTGTCCCTCAACAGACTTGTAGACTGTTACATTAGTTTCAGCGGTCAATTTCCCCAAATTTCCAAGAATTTCATGATTATTGTCCCCCTGAGAGTGAGTCCCTCATTTCACCCACAACATAATAATTTCTGGTGCTTTCACTGAAAAATAATATATTTATTAGTTCAATGCATGATAATACATTCACTCTGATCTGTACAATATTCTTTTGTTTGAAACAGATTTAATCCCACAATGATGCTACACGCCTATACCTTTAGTTTCTTGAACCTTCAGGTGAAACTGGCCCAAGTGGTATTTTATCCTTTGTATTCAACTGACAATATCTCCGCTTGGGGTCCATCAAATTGAATGGAATAAAAGCGAGGATTTAGCTTAGGATCTTGTCTAACAAATAAAGTAAAAATATCTGTCAAAAATGCACAGTTTTATTTTTCATAATTTTTAGTTTGATTGTATAGTTTTTATTGGGACAGTCTGTAGTACTACTATGTAGTACAACTATTCAACATGCAGAAAAAGTCAAAGTGGTTTCAATAAAAGTCAGCACTTTTTTCATAAATTGGTTTCCAAATAGGCTTTCTATCATGCTTGAAATAGAAGTACAATGCATTCAATGGGACGTGTCTGTTCTAAAGCTTGTTGATTGGCTAGCTAGCAGTACACACAAAATGAATTATTTATTGACAAGTTACACTGTGCGGATTTGTGCGCTATATAAATCTCCATTATTATTATTTGGGTTGAACTTAGTATATGCCGTGAAACTGTTTTAGATCAATCTGAGATCGTTTTTTTAATTTATGTAATTGATAAATGGTATGTTATTTGTGGTTTTTTAATTGTTAGATTGTGATCATTCTGTACTACACACACTGGCCAAAAGTATTGCAACATGCAGAAAAACAATTTATTGTCAAAAAAATGATTTAAAATGGTAACAGGAGTCCTTAACTACTACACATTACGTAATTGTTGTCAAAGTTATGATTTTCAAACAGATGCTGTTTCCCAGAATCAAATAGTGCGAAAGAAAAAACGTTTCAGTGTTGTGATTGTCATGTTCCCTAAAATATGGCGGGTTAAAGGAGCTGGCTAATGATAACTTGTCGATTCTACTCCAAAAGGAATACAAGCATAGGAACGTCCAAAATGGTTGCAAAATAGTCGCTAAATGAACTGTACGGGTTTGCAAAGGTCTACTGTAGATGTTTGGGCGAAAATAAGAGTGGTTGCATGGACCGGAATGAGATAACGTCAAAAAAGATGAGAGCACATCCATCACCGTTGGACTAAGGATAATGGCAAGAAATAGGTCACGTGATAACTTGAAACAAGTTGTTAATCGCACCGTTGACATTGTGCTGTTTGTCATGTAAATGTGAACGCGTAATTAGGCATGATTTACGTAAACCACTTGATTTATCATTCAAATTGCATTTCGGATGTCTCAGAATTTCCCAATTGTTTCGGAGACCACTGTGTTTCATTTACTTTATCTCGTTTCCGGTTTTCTAACTTAAACATTTAAGTAAATCATAACGAAACCCATACAGTTCATTAAGCGGCTATTTTTAAGCCATTTCTTTTGTTTCTGTGTCTGTATTCCTTCTGGAGTGCAATCGGTAAATTATCGTTCGCAGTTTCTTTAATCCGCCATATATAGGGATCATGACATTCAAATGAAACATTTTTTGCTATCTTGGATTATGGAGAATAACATCTGTGTGGAAAAACACAACATTTGGCATTCAATACTTAATGTGTGGTCAAGAATCCATGGTATAATTTGTAATCAATTTGTGATTATGAATTGCGTTTTTTGCATGTTGCAATACTTTTGGCCAGTGTGTGTAGTTTAATTTCTGTATTTATGATAGCTTAAACGTAAACCATGTTTTTTTTTTAAATAAATTATGGAGGTTTAAGCTTGATTCCCCTTAACAGAAGGTTTAGTATGGGATGTGTTTTGAATTTATTGTTCAAATACCCTGCGGGTTCGGGGTAATGAATAGATCCGTTGTAGTATTCCATGCTTGTCGTAAAAGGCGACTAAATCCCAAACAATTACAACCACCTAATTCTGACTCGTCAAAGTCAAAGAAATCAGGTAATACTAAACATTTACAATCATTAAGAATTTCAAAGGGATCAAAGGATCCTATTCAGCTTTATGACAAGTTTGATTCACTTTTGTCAGGTTATCAGGAGGGCATGGACTTTTGTGTCCATGTGCAAACACAGAACAATTAAGTGATAGTAGGAAGCGTTCCTCTAATTCTGTTAAAATGTGACATATACCAATAACTGTGCAATTCTGCAATGGAATTGCAGAGGGCTAAGACCCAATTATGAAGAAGTTAAATGCCTTATAAATGATCATAACCCATCTATTGTTTGTCTTAAGGAAACACGTCTTAAAGACTGTGATTCTAATAAAATTTGTTTTAAGGGGTACGATTCTTATAACAAAACAGCTGTATCCTCAGTGGACAATAGAGCTATTGGAGGGTCATCTATACTGATTAAGCATAAGGGTGGAGTCCCTCGTTCTGTCATACAACTTAATACCAATTTGGAAGCAGTCGCTGTTAAAGTTACTCTTCACCGCACAATAACTGTTTGTTCTGTTTATATTCATCCTAAATATAAATTAGGTTTAGATGAAAATGATGAATTGATTAGTCAACTTCCTTCTCCCTTCCTCTTGGTAGGTGACTTCAATGCCCATAGTGAACTTTGGGGTTGCAAGGATACCAATCGGTTGGGTGTCATTGTAGAATCTTATCTACTAAAAAGACGTTGGCAACGTAAAAAGCCACCAAGTTTTAAAAAGGAGTACGAGCCATATAAAGTTAATAAATGTAAAGAGAGCACCAAGTATACTCAAGTGCGTCTGCCCCATTGGCAAACTTTGTCCCATTTCTTCTATTCCGAATTCTTTTTTTTTTGAGAACATTAATGGTAATTCATTAAAGCAACCGTCATCATCAGACCAAATTGTTGATTTAAATAATTCCAAACTGCACTTGTTCTTGCTTAAGGTTATATTGGCTGTGAGTTTGGAATTTGTATTCCTATTTCTTGTGTAAAGGCCGTCTTGTTCTGACTTGAATACTTTTCAAGTTGATATTGCTTAATTTGGGGGGGTTTTTGTTTGTTTTCTTGCTTAATTTCTTATTGTTGGTTTTAATTCAACGATTCTGAGACCGTTCGAGTGCAGATCCGTCGGAACTATGTATTCAATATACGGAATTAAGTCCAATCTCGTTGTAACATCCTCCACGTGGCGCAATTCTTTTCCCGTCGACTGTTCTGGAAGGTATGTTGGTTATGAGTTCTGTGGTAGAGTTCATGTATGTTTCTGGGTAGGTTTTTTGTACCAGTCTTTCTGTGAGATACTATGGTAGGAAGAACAGTACTAAACACCATAGGAAGGTTCCCGCTGCTCTGGTTACCGCAATTACCTCACATGAAGAGGAACTCTTTTGAACTCAATATTATTACATCAGCACATATACAGCATTTAAAACTATATAGGCTGTATGGAGGTTGACGGAGGGAAAACGGGCATGCATTTCTTTGGCTTGCAGAAGAAATGGGAACAAGTTTGCCAATGTGGCAGACGCAATTGAGTATACTTGGTGCTCTCTTTACATTTATAACTTTATATGGCTCGTATCCTTTGTTAAAACTTGGTGGCTTTTGACGTTGCCACGTTTGGTAGATTTCCTTTATTTTTTGAACATCGAATAGATGTGCAAATTGCTAGTTGGTAAATTTGCCCAGAAAATCCTGTTTGACGAGCAGTTATAAATACACTTTAGGTGAATGTGTGTGATTATTCCACAACGTGATGTGTTGTTTAAGTAAAGCCAAGTGTTTTGGGAGTTTGAAACAATGTTTTAATTACCCCCCCAGTTTGAAGTCCAGTTTTTTATCTTTGTATATTCAGGTAAATTGATTTGGTGGTCTATACTGATCTTAAAATAAATAAAATATGAAAGAGCTTAAAGGTCCATGGTCCATGGACTATCAAAATTGAGATTTTATATAAATTTATTAAATTGGAACATAATAATGTTAGTAGTTTTTGACGTTTTTATCTTCTTCTATCAGTACTGAGATTATTCAGATTTTAAAGTTTCTGCAATTTGGGCCTGTTTTCACAAAAAAAAAATTAAAAAGAGCCAAAAAGGGGAAATGTATTTTTGTAGCTTTTGGTGATAGACACTGAATTACATTTTAAAAGAAACTAATGGTTATGTTGCAGTTAGTTTAGTAAGTCGTATTTTACAAGAGGACACATAGCAATTCTATCACCAACACTACAAAACAGGGTTTAGAAACGTGGTTGCAATTAGTGGTTAGGGATTAAAACAGGTCAAAATCTCCTAAATGCTTGGTTTCCAATCTCTAAACACCCAAGTCAAATGCCTAAAAATGTTTTATAATTTAAAACCGGTTTAGAATATAAGGTGTTTAGATATAAACAGATATTTTACCATGTTTAGAAACCGTGATGCAAAACAGGGTTTAGAAAAAGGGTTTAATGTCTAAATAACTGTTTTGCAGTGATCGTTACAATTAGGGAAACCACCTGTTATTAATTTTACGATAAGCTTATAAATTTATAAAGATGCCACTCAGCACCACTGAAATACTTGAATTGGTGAAAAACCCCTGGAAAAGTTACGTTAAAAAGAAAAAAAAAAAAAAAACCCCCCCCCCCCCACCCAAACATGAAAAAATAACGAAAAATACTAACATTTGGAAGCAACAACCCTGTATCACGCATGCGTTTTCCATGCAAAGTTGGCATCTCTGCAAAAAATATGGACTATGATTTACAGTACCATAACTGGACTATTGGCAGGAAAATTCTAATTAAGTTTATATGAAATACCTGTAAAATCTGTACGCAACCTAGGTAGGAAGAGGACATCGATTTTTTGTAAGAGAACATATTTATAATATATTTTTTTTCCAATGTCCGCAGAATAAGACTCACTACGTGTGCCAGGAATGTGGATAATATGAACGGTGCCAATGATTACTATTTACGATGGTATACGATGGCTTGGTATTAAAGGGAATTTATGGTATGAATCTATCGACACATATAAAATGAAATATCCTAAATAAAATGATGGTTTTCATGGCCATTGGAGCCTTGCGAAAAAATCCAGTTTATGTACACCAACTGTACAGCAATAATGGAAGCTTACATGTCTATACCTGTGGTATATTACAACGCCGCATGCAATACCGAAACAGAAGCCAGCGAAAATACATCCCATACGCGCATATAGCACGTGCAAGTTGCCACAAGCCTATTCCTTGTGAACTTCGTTGAGGCACACAAAGGATAGGAGCGAAATTCGGGTTCGTTTAGAATTTTTATTGCAAAAAAAAAAAAAAAAAACACTTATAAAACCTCCAGGATTTGAGAAAATGTAAAAGGGGTGTTTAGATATCATTTTGTGATTAACAAGGTTTTAGTTGCCTAAACACTAACAATCCTGAAAACGTGCACATTTGAAAAGGGGTGCGTCCGTATATAATAGTTTATCGCAGTAGTCGAACTGTAACACTGATCTCATATAAAATGGGATTGGCTTAAAGAGGATATATATGATAGAGAGGCAAAACGGTACGTAATCTTTTAGAAATTCACCGTCTCTCATGTTTTGCCGACCACAAAGGAGAAAAAAATAGAGTACCAAACAATAGAAAGCAAGTCTGCCCTCCGCTTCTTCCACATTACTGTGGGTGCCGCTTTGCATATGATACACTAATCGGTAGTGTGATACAAATTAATGTCTGTGTTAGAGTGGCCAGGTTGTAATAATCAGTGACCTGGATCATTGTGCTCAGATACTCTTTTTCTCATAATGCATTGCGCGCTTAGGTGAAAATTTGTATTCATTGAGGCGGTTTATTTAAATCAAGACGACTGATGGTAATTTCATTCGTTGTATGGACCATGGGCAGGACAAAATTTAACCCACCAAGAGCACCCAAACATCCAACAACTGATACTTTTGGCGGATTGTTTGTATCGAATTGACGTTATGTGTGTATACAAGCACCCAACTAATGAATATTCCCGTGTGCAATATTCAAAATGTCAGGCCCAGCACGGAAAGACGACTGGCTTTTTGAATGGGTTTAACCACTTGGATTTGGCTAACAACAGTAATTGTAAATTAGATGACTGAGCAATGGGCGGGCGTCTACTGAACACAATACATTCAGAGACACCTGTTTAAACAGAAGTTGTATCCGGCGCACGTTTAGAGACATGCCATCCATACGCGCAATACAATGAGCTTTTCATTGAATTGTGCTGATTATGTGGTCTTGTAATGGCTTATCATATTTCAATGGGAAACAATTCCCCTAATGCGCGGTTCAGCAATCTATATACGTACTTTAATTGTACCAGTAGCGCTTCTTTGATGATGCAGAGTTTTCTTAATTTATTTTAAACAACTATATTTCTCAGAATCCCGGCCCTTTTATAAAAAATTAGGCAGTCTTTCATACAGACCAGATCTGGGACTAAACACCGATCATCTTTCCAATTGGTGTGAAAGACTAAACCTGGCTGGGTGGCACGTTCAGTTACCTATTGCGTAATCCGTGACCGATCTACTGCACTGAACGCGGTGGGGGTGTGTGAGTAGAGAACAAACACATTCGAAGAATCATCAATTTCATTCAAAAATAATGTAATCCCAATTGTCATCCCACTCAAATATGTGTTGTTGCAGCATATCTTCCTCTAACATTCTAAAACGGAATCAGAAAAGAAGTGTAGGTTGGTAGCTATCGCGTTGAGTACCTTGATAAGTCTGTTAACAAAATGAGCAAGTTGTCGAGCAAGCACCTTCAACGCCCCATTGGAAACGCATGGTAAACATAGAACCCACGCGCTTGGTACCACTATTGCTGAGTTTAGCATTTAAGTTGACTAACGGTGACTGACGAAATGTGTAAATCGGAGCGTTGCGACTGGTTACAGGCCTTCAGAGTGTGAGTTTTTGGAAAGTTCTGATGACAAGCTACAGCTGGGTGTTTTTGATTGTGAATCAGATGTGTGGTTGCTGAGATATGGATTTTTGAAAAATTCGCGATTTTTTTTCTCCACAACGAAAATATTTTCAGAAAATCAACAAGATATGCTAGATTACATATTGATCAAAGAATTTATGTATTTTTTTACAAAGCAATTTGCTCACTAACAGCGCTCCAAAAAGAAGACTAATATGAGTAATGCGTAAAGTGCCACCAAGAAACCAGCTTGCATGCCAAACGTGATGCTTGAAATGGCAAACTAATTTGCGGCATGTGGCGCTCACTTGGCGGCGCTGTACTTTTTTTGTGATGTAAAGATCGCAAAATATATAGTTTGTATCTCAGTGAAATATGAAGTATGTAATACATGCCTATATGACATTAAATCATCCGATTGTGCCGTTATTGTGGGGAGGAAAGGCCGCTTTCGTAGCGAGGTATGGGCTTCGATATAGGATGAAGCATTTATAAAACCAAATGCATTTCCATTATAAATCTGCCGAAATTTTACACTTGTTTGATTAGACCTTCTGTTCTGCCCTTATAGCAGGTCCCTCAATTGCTTCTTGAAGGATATGCTTATTAATTACATTAGGGGACGGGGCATTTTTTTTTTTTTTTTTTTTTGGGGGGGGGGGGGGGGGGGGGGGGTCACTCAATCATGAAATCCATAGGGGTGTAAGGCTAGCGATTTCAAACCCAGAGGCATTCGGTAACATGGAAAAATAGAGGTCTTTGGGTGGGAGACAGCCAAATTGCCCATAAAAAGGTGTTATTTGGACAAAAAAATATGCTAAATTATAAAAAAAAAATCGAAATATTCAAAAAGTAGGGTTATTTTGGTGTCAAATTTCAAAATTCTCCAAAAAATAGGGGCCTTTGGGTGAGAGTGGCAAACCTTTAAAAATATGGCATCTTTGGGGGACAATGATGCTGAAAATGGGGGTCTAAACAGCCTTATATACATTTTGTGCATTTTTATAAAAATATGTAAATTAGGTCATGAAATAAATTTTCAACTCATTATGTACAAAGTTGTGTTTGTACAGGTAGGAAGAAGAACGCATGAAAATTACAGATTGATAGCTTGTAAACTTCCTACAAAATGCAAAATTTAATAAAAAATCACAAATATGCTCATTTTTTGAAACAATATGCAAATTAGGCCTATGTAACATTTCATACAACTCACTCTCTTCATAGTTGTGTTGGTAAAGGTTTGAAGGGGAAACCATAAAAATTTCAGACTGATAGCTTGTAAATTCTCACAAAATGCAAGACAATAACAAAACTCTTAAATTTTGCACATTTTTGGTTAAAATAATTATGTTTATTAGGCCAATTTAAGAGCATTGATTAGGCTTATTTGGTTCATAATTATGTTTGTTTATGCTCATCGAAAAAATCCTGAAATTTTCAGATTGTTTGCATTGTGATTTTAAAAAAATTGCAAATTTTGCTCATTTTTGGTCAAAATATGCTAATTAGGGTAAAGTAAGGCTATCGAATAAACTCTGTTGCTGCAAAATTCTGTATATGAGTGTATTAAGAGAAAATCCTGCAAGTTTCAGAATGATAGTGTGTAAGTTTTTTTCTTAAAGTACATCTATATTAACAAATGGTTATTTTCCTTTTCATTGAAAAACACAAAATTTAAACATTTTTCCTCAAAAATTATTCAAATTAGTTGGTAAATGGAGAGATAAATACTTGTAATGTTATGTAATCTGTAGGTACATATATCAGAAACATAACCTAAAAAAATTAAGTATATCCCTTTTATCGTTTAGATTCTGTACATATTTTGTGTTGAAAGAGGACACTACTATGGTGCCATGGCAAAATAAAGAAAATAAAAGACTTGACCTTTGACACTTGTTCTCCAAATGACTGTTATGTACGAGTACAAAAATTTGAATAAGTTTGCAACGGAATGTCCGATTTCAAAAATTCGAAGTGTTCTGAGTTGCTGAAGAGTCTCTCTTTCACATACAATACATTTTAAACCCACGGACACTTATTTTCACCTGAACTGCCTATTGATATAGCCAATAAAACAATTCCCAAGTCGTCTTCAAAAGCTTATAGCAAACACAAGCCATGGTTTAATGCTGAATGTAAAGTTGCTATTGATTGTCGCAAAAGTGCGTTACATATTTTTAAATCGACCAACGAAGAACAACTTAAGAAAATATCAAAGAGCCCGAGCTAAGGCTCGTCGCATTATTAAAAAAAGTAAACGGGAGTCTTTGGAGGCAACATTTATTCAAGTTAAATTCTAGAACTCCTGTTAAAAAAGCTTGGGATATGGTTAGGAAAATAAGTGGGAAACAGTTGAATAATACCACTTTTCAGCTAGATAAATCTGAGTGGTAGTAAATTACAGAAGCTCAGGAGTATTGCCAAGATTGGGCAGATGAGATTCAAAGATTTTAAAAACAGAAATTAGTTTTTATTTAAAAATGCAGTAGGAGTATAATAGTCCATTTAGTATGGTGGCGCTTAATGACCTCTTAGTAAATCTCATGATACATGCTACGTGGACCATATTGAAGTCATTATCATTTCTCAAGCCCCTTCCACAAGAATCCCTTCTTGTGGCTGCTTGATATTTTCAATATATATGGGAGTCTGGGATGTTCCGAAATGTATGGCGTGAAGCGACATTTTTCCTGTTCTGAAACCATGGGAAAGATGCGACCGACCAAAGCAATTATCGTCCAATTTCCCTAACCAGCTGCTTTTATATGTCAGACCTTGAAAGGATGATTAATAGGTCAAAATACTAGTGAGGGGAAGGGAAAGGTCTTGCATTGTGGTCTTGGAAAGTATGGATTTATATCTAAGTGTCAAAGTTGTTTCTTGCTTGGCAGGGGCGTCCGACTAGGGAATGTAATCGAACAGTGCGTTGTTCGTCTTGATCTTTTATTCGGATGGTTTTGGTTAGAGACAATCATGTGTGCCGGTTTGCTGGGTTGAGATCGTGGTTCAGGAAGGCCTCATATACTACTGGAAATATGGTAATTTGACGGATTTGCAGAATTTAAGGACTAAGAGGTAAAATGCCTTTGTTTATTAAGAAGTTTTTGACAGATCGTGTTTTTAGAGGTTCGTCTGGGAGCAGTCTACAGAAATACATAATCAAGATATGGGTGTTCAAAGATAGCAATTCTCCTGTTCTATATTCTTTGAAAATTACTAGTTATATTAGCCAAAGTGGTCAATACAGAAATGGAGAGGTCTTGTTATGGAGATACTTCTCCATTCCTATTCTTCGATCAAATATGGCCACTATAAAAGACAAATGCAAAATTATCTGAATAAAAGATTCAAACATGGGCAGATTGAAAATGGTTTCCGTTTCGCTAAAACTAAAACTGTTTGTATGAATGTTTGCAATAAAAGACGTCTTCACCTTGACCCAAAACAAAATTGAATGGTTCCTCCTATTCTGTCGTTTCAACGACAGGGCTTCAAAAGCCTGAAGTCCTTTTAAAGTAGTTTCACCAAAGATGGACTGAGGGTTCAGATCGCTCGTCTTGGCTGTCGCCTTTATAGATCATACTTGTGATATCAAATTGGATTATGGTTGCCTTGGTTCATAGTCTGCTCGTAGTCATATTGAAAAAGCTTGACCTATTACCTATTCAGAATCAAGGTCTTCGATTATACTTGGGTGCTTTTCGTACTTCTCCTATGCAAAGCTTATGTCGAAGCTATGAACCTCCATTACATCTAAAAGGGGACAATTACTGAAACCATGTCCATTGTGATTGCGCCAATTACACCAGAAACCACTGGTTCGAATCTGTTGATGTTTCAGCTCTTATTACTACCTATGTCTTAACGAACGGTGGCCTCAACTACGATGAAACTCGTTACTATTTTCATTTTTTGCTTCATCACTTCAGTAGACGTTACTACCGCGGGCCTAATCTCAGCTGCCTTGATCCGCAGTTGGGTTGGTAAAGTAACCAACTCTTATTGATAAATAAAAAGTTATAACACACTCGATGGTCTTGGTTTACTTTTGTCATGCTACGTAAAAACTTCAGTACCTCAGTAGTCCTTTCTGGTATGCAACACGCCGTCCCATATGTTTATTGTTTTGCTTTGTGACTTTTCGTCTTGAAAGATGAAGTCCACATGTCTGGAAGTGACGTCATCAAGAACGAATCGTCGCGAATCATAAATTTCAAACAAGAAACACTTACTGATTCAGACATTCGGCGGTGGACATCTCGAAATTGATTAATCGATAAGTTCGTGCACGTGATTTGGTTTTTCCCATTGTTCTATTGTCAACCCCCTCAGTAGATTGACATCTCCCACTGGTTTCACCGACTCATTGCCAAGATGGTGGAAGGTCTGAAATAACAAACACACAACAAATTGCATTTCCGTTTCCGTACAACTGCTTCTGTACAATAAATGAAACGACTAAAAACAAAAAAAACAAAACAAAAACACTTAATAAAATGTATTCTAATCATCTTATGAAATAATTCAGAATATTTCACAAAAGGATTGCACGTTGTGATTATTTACTACATTTTAAACTTCATCTCCAATCACAGTTTTACCAGCACAAAGTTTGGTTAAATAATTATTTTCTTTGAACATTAATAAATAAAAACTTTGATTTTAACAATAGAACTTAAAACAGCCCCGATTGAAATAATTGTGTATTATTACAATGCCATCTATTGTCTCTTAACATTTGCCTTGCTTCTTTCTTTCGAACTTAACGGTGGCCTTGCGCTAAGGACCAGAACCAAAATGAACTCGCTACCTTTACAGTTGTTTGCTGTACTTCATTAGACCGTTACCGGTCGGTGCTAATCTCAGCTGCATGATCCGCCGGGGTTGTAAAAACTTTTTGATAAATAAAAAGTTATACACCGAGTGGTCTTGTTTACATTTTGTCAATGCTACTTAAAACTTCAAGTACCTCAGAGTACTTTCTGGTATGCAACCACCCGTCTACTGTTTTGTTCTATGTGGTGTGGACTTTTCGGCTTGAAAGATGAAGTACATGTCGGAAGTGCGTCATCCAGAACGAATCGTCGCGAATCATAAATTTCAAACAAGAAACTTATGATCTCGAAATTCGGCGGGGACATCGCGTAAATGGATTAATCGATAAGTTCGTGCACGTGATTTTTTTTACCTTGTTCAGTATTTTGCAACCCCTCAGTAGATGACATGTCGGCACTGGTTTCAGCCGACTCATTGCCAGAGATGGTGGAAGGTAGAAATAACAAACACACACAAAATTGCATTATCCGTATTCCGTACACGCGTCTTACAATAAATGAAACGACTAAAAAACAAAAAAAAACAAAACAAAAAAAAACACGTCGAGTAAAATGGAGTCCTAACAGTCTTGAGGAAATAATTTAGAATAGTTCAGCAAAAAGGCCGGCACGTTGATTAATTTACTACATTTTAAACATTATATCACCAATCACCAGTTTTTACCAGCAACAAGTTGTGCTTAAAGAAATACCTTTTCGTTGAACATTAATTAAAATAAACTTTGAGACCTGTAAAAAATAGAAAACTAAACAAGCCCCCGAGTTGAAATATTGTGTATTATTACAATGCCATATATTGTCATCTTAACATTTGAATTGCTTCTTTATTTCGAACGTAACGTGGCTTGCCGCTAAGGACCAGAACCAAAATGAAACGCGCTACCTTTTTCAGTTGTTTGCTGTACTTCGTAGACGTTACCTCGGTGCTAATCTTCAGCTGAATTGATCCGAAGGAGTTGTAAACAACTATGTGGAAAAGAAAACATTATATACTCGGATTCGTCTTATTTGTATCACACTATACTTAATGCCTTGGGAGTACTTTCTGGTGTGTAGCACAGGGCATTTATGCTGCAATGATTTGCTATTGTGAGATTTTGGCCAAAAATCATGCTCCAGAAGTATACATTTTCAACTCGTCTCATAGCAGCGCTATTCATGTGTGCGCTTTATTCCGCTAATGTCTTACAAAAAACACCTCCTCGGAGTACATGTGTATGAAAAGTGATGTTGGATTAAACATGGAAGAAAGAGATAAGAAGGAACCACAACGACCCACTTGACGTTTGAACGATCTATCTGCCGCCCCATAATTGCAATTGTTATTCATATTCTCTCAAGTGGCCCTTCCGAGGACAATCCTATTCAGACTTTCGTCCTCAAGAAAATTCTCAGTTCGTCGTTGTTTCTTCATTGCGATAAAGATTCCGGGTAATCGGGAATCGGCGAATCAGCACGCACTGAATGCTGCGAAGTAAATACTCAAACATATCAACACCCCGGTGGGTTCTTGGATATTGGTCGGGAACCCATGCTCGTTCCGAAAAAAGAGGGACTAGCTCCAAATGCGGGGCTACCGCTATATGGGTATCAAATTCACAATAATCAAGTTCTAGTCCCGCTAGGAGTACAAATTCAGTTGTGATTGTGACTGGTTCAATGATACAAATAGGAAAAATTAACCTAAACATATCAGCAAAATAACCCTAAGTATGCATTTTTTCTTGCAGTAGCACACGTGTCATTTTTGGCTGTATTGGCTATTTCAAATGTGTATCTTTTTTCATGTATTGAGAACAGGTCCCGCAAGGGGTATAATCTCACTGCAAAATTACCTTCAATCTTCAATCATTGTTTATTTGTTCATCATAGAATACAGCAATAACAATATGACAAATAATTATGTAAATAATGCAGTACAGTGAAAAGTTAATTGTTAAAATAGTAATCAAAAATATTTTGTATACGGTACAAGTAAAGATGTGTATAATACATTGTAAGTGGAATTTCAAAAGAGAGTATATAACTTAGATAATACTAGTGGAAAATATATTTAAAATAGCACAGTAAGGATGTCATATTACTGCTGAAAACTAGTATAATTTCACCAAAGCTGGTCCAATTAGGGGCCGGGTATATTCTAACTGAATATTGGTCCCGTCAGGGGTCATTTTTAGAACGTTCAAATTTAGTCAAACTTTCATCCTTTATTTCTCACACTGGGCAGTCTTGCTCAGTAAAGCTGAACGCATAACGATGTACATTAACTTCTTATATATCGAAAACAACAACAAATACACACCGGAGAAAGCCGGAACATGTTGTAATATGCTTTTACACTTTTATGTGTTCGGACATAGAGTTTAAAAAAATGCTACAGTAATGGTTGCTCGCCGACCATCGATTGCGGCAGAGGGATCAAAGGAGCGCTGCTGAATCACCTCCTTTTGTGCTGGGGAATGGATAAAAAAACAGATTAAAATCGGATTGTGGAAGTCGTTGTGGTTCCTTCTTATCGCTTTCTTCCATGGATTAAGTAAGCCTCTTGCGAAAAAATTAAAATCCAAGATGGCGTCCAAAATGGCCGCCTTTTTACTTTAAAAGCATTTTTATGTATAACTTTTGATTACAACCGCCAAAAATAGTGTCGTTTACCTCATTTAAAAGTTAATAAAATTTCTACAAGATGATACCAATTTTGGTATAGTTTAAGGATGTTAAGGGTAGAAAATTAAGATTGAAAGGTGTTTTTTAGCATTTTTTTTAACAAGGATTTTTTTATATTTATATTTTCTTTAATATGATCAAAACCATTATACCAATGCGTTCAACATTTCACAAATTTGACGTGATATAATACGCAGATGGCGTAAAAATATCAGGAGCATTCGATATACCAAGTTATTACATAACAAAGCAGTTATTTGAGATTTAACCCTCGTCTACCTGAGCCATTTTCGTAACAAAACTCCCGAAGGGAAGTTACCACCCCCTGTGATTTTTGTTACTGAACATCCGATTCCTGTAAATTTGGTACCACAGGATAGCTTTAAGTTTCTTTTTTTTCCATTGGTATCAAAGTAAGTACCAACATTCCCATTATGACGTCACTATGACGTCATGTGCTGAGGAAATTATGACAATCCCAATCATTTTGGGGCACGCACCAAGAAAGCTCCAACTCCAACTTGTGCACGGTTCTGTGCATCTGGCATATAACAACACTTTGATGCTTCCATTTATACATATAGAAAAACACATAGATCACTTTTCCATTAATAAAAAAAATCCCCCAAAATTATCCCTATCATATATTACGACATCCTTCGGCTCAGTGCGCCGAGCCGTACATTTATTGCATCAAATGCGTAAAAGCTAACCTGACCCTATTTAAAAGACTCCCATTTATGATAATGGACTGGTAGTTTAGTTTTTAAGAAATTGTTTCTTCCAGTTTGATGTACATATCAATATTGTGGAGAATAGTATTAAATCTAGGAGTGCATTTTGCAATTTGCACTTATATATGAAAATTGCTTGGCTAGCAATATGACATAATTGATAGCAAGTGGGAGGATTATTTGAAACCAATAAAAGACATTGTCCATACTGTAACTAATTTCACATTGACGATCCTACAATGAAAGAATAAGTGCTCAAAAGTCTCGATATCATCTCCACAAAAGTTAGTCATTATAGTCTATAGCAGCTCCAATTTTAAACAAAATAATAGCAAAATGTATCAATAATTCTGTAGATAAATTTGAAATGAAAGTTCCTAGTTTGTGAGTCTATTGCACATCAATAAGCCACGATAAAGATGTTTGACCAATTTTGATTGTACTTTTGAATTAAATTTTCCCATTTCTCAATTCCTTTTGGAGGAGTGGCGGTAATATCAAGGAACTTGTTTGTTAAGCAATTATTTTTATTCTTACTCCCCGATATAGCAAATAATTGGTCGATACCGGAACAATCCAGGGTGTCAGCATGAACATGTAATTTAAAGGTGCAACGAGAGATTTCACATATCAAGTGTCCCCCAAAAAATTGGAAGTACAGATTTTTGCCCACATGTAAAGCTTTCCATCAAAAATATCCCAATCTGAAAGGATTAAGCTGAGAAATGTTTCTTTGGTACAAAAATTGTGAAATTTCTAATTTTGTAGCAAATACAAAATTCAGCCTATGTTTTCTATTGAAATATAAGCAAACCAAACTCACCTTTTTTCTCTCTTTTAAGACATTTCTGTAGCCAAATACAAGGCAAGAAATCTATTGAGTGTCTAATCTATATGAAATTACTATTATGACACAATATTTTATATGTACACAATACCAGATCACTGGTCTCATTCGTTTTCTTAAAATGAATGGTAAAGTGTTCTGAAAATTACATTTAAATAGCAGATCACCGCCAAAAGCCTGAATTGAATTTATGAACAGCAATTTTCAATTAGCATCGAAAAACCTTTTGATCCAGGCAATTTTAAGAACATTACAAAATGATCTGCAATCCGGCATACTTAAACCTCCCCTTGAATAGGGTAGGATCATTGTCATTCTCTTAATCTTATCTGAAGCCCCATTCCACAAAAAAATACACAAAATACTATCAAGCTCATTAAAAATTGCTCTAGAGGGTTTGGAAATACTGAAAAAGGATATACAAGATTGGACACAGCAAACGATTTGATCATCGTTCACATTTACAGGGTTTTCTTTATATCAGCAAGTCATTTATTGAAGTTAACATCAATCATAATGTTTGATAATGGATATGTGGGGGTGTGTAGGTGTACATGCATGCATTGTGTTATGTATGCATGTGTACATTTGTATGTGTATGTATGTGTGTGTATGCGTGTGTGTGTGTGTGTACCTGCTACATCTTCAAAGTGCTACAGTGTTATTTGTATGTATATATGTACATAATCTTACATAGCACATATACATGTATATGTGTTATGTAAGATTATGTACCATAACTTATTTTTCTGTATACTTGTATTACTGTAATTATTGTTATCAGGTCTTCCTGGGAGACCAATACATTTGTATTGAAGGAATTTCCTGAATAAATAACGATTAAATAAATAAAAATAAATAAAATGTTTAATATCATGGAAGATATGCATACCCAAATAACAAATGGAGTCGTTTGACCAAATCATCTATTTTCACAATGAACAATATTTTGAATTCCTCAAACTGCCAAGCCTATAAATCGTACTTTCATTATGCTTTCTGTAAAGAGTTACTTGTACCACTGATACAAGAAGACACTTTTATACCTTTTATTTTCCTTGATACACGGATTGAATTGCTTAAAAGTTCTGAACATATCCAAAAACGTAAGGCGACAAACCGCAACCTTGACGAAGACCGTTCAAAATTTTGAAAAAAAACTTTCAGCTCCGTTATACAGTGCGTATCAAAAAAAAACGCAACAGGATTTGTTTTCAATTTTGTGAAAATGTGATAAAGTTTACAGCAAAAGAAATAACACCACCTTAAAGCTACACTTCTCCACTTTCCAATGATATGTTACTCGCCCACACTTGGTCATGGATGGCTGAGTAAATGCACTCTCTTGACAGCAAGTCAATTTCGGTTTTGGACCAAGTTTTGGACGGGTTATATGGCCTCCATTTTTCTGATTAAACTTTAAAAATATTATTTCTCCAATTTTTATTTGGAAAAGATTTCTCATGGGATGAGCACTTTGTTTACTATAAAAGAGAGAAAGGGGATTCACTAGAGTGTTTTTGCAAACTGACCTGTTTAGATTGCACATAGGGGAAGTGGGGAATTCCCCAAGGATGCTAAACTAGAAACTTGTTTATGGCTTTTGAGATCAAAATATTGCAAGAACCTAGGAATTCCACACAAAGTTATATATATGAAGGAGGTAAATTTAGATTGTGAATCTGATTTGATGGTGCAGGGTTATGTTTAGGCATGAGATTGATGTAATGATTATGTTGAAAGGGGAAATCTAGCTGTGTGAAGAGAAATAGTAGTTGTGGACTGAAGATGGGTCCGCAGTTGTAATCAGCTATACCGTATGGTTATAGCTAGTTATATTACAATTAATGGCAGATTTATGCTCCACCACAGTGCCAGGATTTATTATATCTCAATTCCCATGTGAGCAGAGGCTGTAATCTTTACTACGTCGTCTTTGAGGGCCAAAAGTGCTGGGAAATCAAAATACGGATTCCAAATTGTGGACAGATTAGAAATCGTGGTGATATCTTGGACTGATATACTGTGGATTATGTCGTCGAGGGACTTAATTAACTGGTCGTCTTGAACTGCGGGACAAGATACCTTCAGGAATGAGAAGATTCCCATGGAATATACTAACTGAAGAGTTAAATTATGGGAACTTTGCATACTGTCATTTTGGAGTCTTCCGCTGTGAGGCCATATCATCGTGGAACTGCAAAAACGCCTTCAACATAGGGTACTTAGAACTCTTATAAGTATTATTCTTAAATTGTGTAATTAATGTGATTTTGCTGTGGACAACACAAATCTTTGAAACAAACCAAAGTAAAGATCATTAAAACACTGTTTTATTATATAAATGTAGAATCATTGTGCACAAGGCTCATTATTTGTGTTTGAAAGGTATTTCTGACCTTAGCACGTCTTACGTGGACGTCATAACAGGACGTTGAAATCTCGTGTAGAAATTAACCTAAATGGAATTTGCCAGTAACTAACCTCAACTTACTTATTGCTCTTCTTTAAGATGGAAAGTAAACTCCATTCTCTAAATATGACATAATTATCTCTCTCTCTCTCTCTCTTTCTCTTCTCTAAGCAACGCGTCTCATTTCGCTATGGAATCATTTGTCTCTGGGGTCGTAATGCATAAACACTCATTGATTATCCGCAGACGACAAGCGATGCCGAGGTCAGGTGGGGGGTGGTAACACATTGTGCTTTTGAGGTATCCCAAGAAAGAAATCGAAAGCAGTATGAGCCTACCATAAACGTCTAAGGACACCTCTCTCTTGAACTGGAAAGTTTCAATTAGTTCCGGCATCAATGCTGATTCCAAGATTTCCAGTTAAGACACATTTACCGTTTATGTGGTCAATCGAAAAAGAAATGGCCCAATAACCCCCCAAACCATTCCACCAAATTGCCACCACAACACATTCAGCTTCCTCGACTGAAGGGTTCACATCAAAATTGAATTCTGGAGAGGATGACCTTTGGAGCATACTCCCGAACATTAAATGTCGCCACCTTCCCATTCATCCAAAACTACATCATCGCACAATGACAAAAACTGGTGAGGAACCGGTCATTTCCTTGACATTGGTCAATTAACCATTGACAAAAGTCTTGTCGTCGCGGGAAGTCCGCGGGCAGAAGTTTGTGTTGAATTTTCATTTGATATGAATGCCATCTGTGATCAAGTCTGGTGATACGATTAAATGTTGCTAGACCATTTCTTCTGGCACTAAAAATTCGTGGATTCTGCTGTAGGAGATGTCTAACTGCCTCAATGTTCTCATCAGAAAGTCCTGTTCGTGGCCCTCCAGAGTTCCCTCTGTTGCGATTAAGACTGCTTCCTGTAGCCTGGTACTTCCTAAAATTTCGCAATATCGTGCTTCTGGGTAGAGGGTCACGTTCAGGAAATTGTGCTCGAAATGCCTCTTGCACTGCCGTTGAATTTTGGGTGCGAGCATACTCAGTTACCACAAAGACCCTTTGCTCTGTAGTCAATTTTTGCCATCTTGGTGGGCAAGGGGGCTGAGGGCAACATTTCCATTTCACAGAGCGGATACTGTCGGGATGAAGAAGGAGATTCGCATATTAACTTACTTGAACAATATTTTTTTTTTGGAGGGGGCGGGGAGCAAAGCACCCAATAAAAGTCAAACCTCAATCATTTAAGACGGTTCTCTGAACAGTGGTAGCACCAGAAATGGATTTTTGGGGGTATCGAGCAATAATGGCACATTTTTTGAAGAGCGCCCCCAATTTTCAAAATTAGATATTTGGCAGAGTTACGTTGGTAATTGTCTAGGGAACTATACCTGCGAACGAGAATGCTAAAAAATGTGTATTTATCATAAAATAAGCGATTTTGTCATTAGAATTGGGATCCCAGATTGGACTTAACGGCAGAGCTAGAAATGCTACGTTTATGTCCGTCCATGATGAAATAGTGCCACCTTGAGAAAATAACCTCTAACTTGACTTGCCTGAACCAATAAAACAACTAATGGATGAGCGTAGATATGTACATGGCGCTATTTCCCGGCTGTTTCACATTGGAAGGCTGTTTCCAGCACCCGTTGAATTATTATCGTAGATCTCCGATAATAATTATTCTAATTACAAAATTCCTTCGTTTGTGATACAGAGACATTTTCGAGCTTAACCATTCACAGGTATACTTTACTAGCCAGTTACCAATGCAACTATGTAAAAATCTCAAAATTCTTAACAAATTGGGGCACGCTTCAAAAATATGTGTTATTATTGCTTGAATAGAGCTTTCTCCTTCTCTCCTACCTCTATGGCCCATTGTACTCATTTGAGTGATTCTGCTCGTAAAATCCAAGATTCCTTAAAATGAATACCGCTGTGTTGTGTTCTACCTGGGCCCTCCTATTTTCACTCTGTTACCCTCCGTACCCAAAACTATGTATCATGCCCCCAGACACAGCACTATGATTTTCACTTAAAATGTTGGACCGTCACAGTGTAAAAGAATAAAATATTTAATCCAGTTTCTATCATTTGTGGCTTTTGGTGATTAAAATGTGATATGACTGGTACGCATTTCAAACAAATTCACCAAATGTATCCCCAGTGATCTATGTGCCCTGTATTTTTCAATGAAATGTTCATGGTTATGTAATGTCATTTAAGCTTAATTGAGGGACATTTCCAGCAAAAATATGCCCCTCCCATTGTTTAAACAAATTTACCCCAATATATTAATCAAACCGGTGAGGGATACCGCCGAAAAGCATCTTCATGTACTAATAGCTTTGTATTTTCTGTGCCGTGCATGACAAGCTATCTGAGTACGGTAGATTGTTGACTGGGGCCGATCAGAACCGATCAGGACAAGCAGGCAAGTCAAATTTACTTTTTTTGTTTTTTTTCTTTGTTCATAACCTACGGAATGTCCTAGGTTGGTATTTTACAACCAAAGTGCAAGCTTTATACAACTTTGTATCCTCAGAAAATCTCCTAGTGTCCCTTCAAATGAAGAAGACCCTCGTTGATAAAGTCGAAAGATGTCACAAATAGACTCCATTTTGAAACATGTTTATGGTGATTGTGTTAGAGTTATGCAACCTATTCTGCATGTTTTCAGTAGTTGACCTCATTTGACCGTTTTATGAACTCTAGGGGTGACATTGGAACTTGACATGTGCACGGTTGGTGGTTCCATATCCAATTGTCTTCACAATTTTAATTCTCTACCTTTCTGCCCAAATTTGATGCTTTATAACAAAGCACAATTTTTACCATATCTGCTTAACGAATTACAATGACTGTGTTAAAGACGACCATGTGGGACACAATTGAGGGTAAAACGGGCAACTTCTGGCACTGCCAAGTTTGGTGTCATTGTTAGCTAAGGCATTTTTCTTCCCAATTTCAAGTTAGATTTCGTCTACAAAATCATTACTTTTAAGAAATACGGCGTTCAACAAAAATCCCCAAGTTTCAACAAAACTGGACAATAATGTAAACTCATCTTAGGACCTGTATCTCAGATTTTTGGACTGACAACTCAGAATTTCGGCTGTAATCGAACTCACTAAGTCTCTTTGTTTTCGTCTCTACATGTAAACAAAACAGTTTGAGCATGGGGATATACTTTATGCGCACAGGGTCGTATTATATGTTCATGAGCGTGCCCCCGCTTCTGTCGGCTGATGATCAGGAACATGAAAGAGTAGTCCCTGCCGGAGAGAAGTGGCCTTTGTGGTCTAGCTTTTAATGGAGTGCAAATTGAATAATTGGGATAATCGGCGCTGCGTAATGGCAATTAGGAAGAGCTTTCTCCTTCTCTCCTAACCTCCATGGTCTGACCAAGGAGTATCATAGAACGATAAATCTTGGTCTACCATGATGTAAAATCTCGTCGAAGACTAAGTTAATACGGTTTGCAAGTACTTGTAATTATTTTATAATCTAGTTCGGGTTAGGATGGGCCTCCAGATTTCAGATACATCAAAGATTTATCCTTTTTAGGAAAGAGGTTGTTTGTAATTATACCTCCCTTTGGAAACTGACAGGATACCGTTATCAAAAGAATAATTAATTAAGCTGTTCAAAGACGCGACCACTAATTTCGTTCCAAAAAGTTTTATAAAATTCTGATGGTAAACCATCAGTTCCCGGCGATTTATCATTAGGCATTGAGGCAACCGCTTTCCAACATTCCCCATTCGTTAATCGACCTTCACAGTTCTTCACATTTAAACAACTATCGCTATAGCTCCGGAAGGGGTTGTTGCAAAAAGACCGGTCAAGGCCCACTATGCATTAATATTTCAATGTATACAAATTTTTATTAAAAATGCTTCAGCATTAAGCTATCCTAAGATTCGTGAAATTCATCAGCTCACTACTGCTGAGCTTGACACGTATAAAAAAAAACACATGCTTTTTCATTTAAATACTTTCAAGAAATTTTCTTCGCTTATTAACATTATTTAACATCAGTTGGATAACGTTGGCACTGTATATCAAGGAAATTTATTGCGTTTATCAGTTTCCCTTATCCCCTGTTTTCAGTAATCGTTTCTTCATGGATTCAAATTGAATGTATGTAACTGGCCCTAAACATTTTAAAATTTAACATTCCTAGGTAATATTTGGACGATTTCCATGGCACTCTTGAACTGTTTTCCCGATAATATCTTAACATGATATTAAACATAATACGTATCCTTTAAGATACTCTATTTAACTTCCAAACGGCCTGGGCCTCGTGGAGTGTGTGGACTATTTTTTGTTGGTGGTGGACTAATTGTTGTTCTTTAACTATTCTAAAGGAAGTCAGTTTAAAAGCATCTAGGTATACTACGCGTTTTAGTCTTGTGGACCTGAGGAAAAATTACAATAATTTTGGGTCTCTCATCACATTCAACAGATTATTATATACTGATTGTATGAGTATGTGTTGGGTATGGAATAACAAGTAAAACATGTCTAATTTCAGGCTTGCCTATCACACGGCCTTAAAGCAACAAAACATTGAGTCAACACAAAACTTGTAAACCACAGGATTGGCTCTTAGTTTAGTATTTATCCAACAACAGGACGTCTTACACAGTGAGCCAATGTAAGACCAAAACACTTTTTTCTAATTGTGGGACTATTATTTACTGCAGCAAAATATAACACGAACCGACGGCGACTATGAGAGCCCCTACGCCGGTGGCGGGCGCACTCACCATCCGCCATGACTCGGGGGCATTCTTTTGCATTACTCGTTATACACCGCGTTTACGTTGGACGTGTGTTACCACAAAAGAAGCGATAATTTTGATCGTTCTGACGGCAAAAATCAACACTATGTCCACGGTTATCCATTTGTATATCACATGGGCGGATCAGGGGAAAAAATTGTAAATTTCTTGGCTGCACAAATAGCGATAAACGTTACAAAAAGGGAAACGAACTGCGTGTGAAATTCAATAGCGATGAAAAATTGACACATGAAGAATGTGATGTCTGCAGCAGTATCAGATGCATCGGTTCCCAAACGGAAAAACCACCGATTCTGCCAAGCTTCTTTTTTTAGGAATTATGTGTTTTTATTTAGTTTGCTTTAAATTACGAGGTTGTTTTCACAAAAGTCCATTTTAAAACATTAGTTAATTTAGTTCCACATGTCACGTACACGTACATCACTACATGTACAGTAAAAACCAAAACAATATCGTATCCATTTCAGTCTAAAATACCACATTGTAACTCGCCGTCATTTTCACGGGTACTGATAGTCTAGGCGTAGCATATTCCATGTACAAACGAGAACTAAGTTTTGTTCAGATCTCGAATCGATCACATGGGCACGGAACCGTCCTTTCTAAAACATCAACAACCCGCATCGGAAGATGTCACGTTTTTTTCAGCAAAACGATTGGTCTTTGGAACCATTCATATTTTCCGTACACGGAATATATCAACATTCTGTTGATACTTTATTTTTGTCTGGATGTTTGAATTTTACGAAAATGATTTTTCACGCGCGTGTTATTACCATTGTAACACGTATTCTGACCACCCCCCTAGGCGTCATTTCTCATTCACGCAAAGTGGGCGAGGAAAACCTTCAATTTTATTTTTACAACAACAATAAGACACTTAGCCTTGAATTTCAGTTTAGGCCAGTCCCCCTGACATCATCTTTCCATAAATCCATGAAATAAAGGTGATTGAAAATTGTTTAAAATAGCCGAAAAAGGTAGTTTTAAATCTGTAGTCGCTTAAGACGTAATAAGAAAGGCAATATGCGGCGTGTGTGGTATGTGTGTTTGGTAGCCAGGATGCCCCCCAGCAATGGCGGGCGACGTACAGGGTGTCCTTCGAGGTTTCCCCGTCGGATTCGTGTATAGGCTGTCAAAATTCGTTGTATGGCTTGAAAATCAGGGAAAAATTTGCTACTAATTTTTTAGCGAACGTGTTAATCATCCGGTATTTGAAGGTTTCTATAGTTATGTCAGGTAGATCCAAGTTCATTGTACTTATTAGGTATCAAGGAAATACAATGTATACATTGATTTACCAAATGTATTAAAACAGTGGTTTCATAGTAAAATGGCAAGATAATAGGGGTTGCAACAATATTCCTTTCAACTGGTATGCCTCAAATTATATCATTCGCCTTAAGAATTGATATGACACTTTTGCAAACCTGCTAAGATTTTGCTTTTAAAATTGTTTGAAAGGGCATTAAGTGCTAAATTCTTTGATCGATTGAAATGTATCAGAGATAAGGAGCTTGCATGATTTCAAAATGACACCTATGATGTGTACTTTACAAGTGACGGGATTGTGATCATGAAGATTTCTGGGATCATTTCAAACATTATGATTATGATCAATCTTAACTGATGAGACCTTCGTTACAGATGATGTAAATAAACGGTAATTTTAATGACTAAAGTGTTACTAGTCAAATTGTTAGAAAAAAGGCCTTCTTAATTGATAGTTAGGTTCTGGCCATATCAAAAGGAACATTTTGATACGAATATTTCATTTGTTTTGTATAATTTAATCTTTCCCTGGAGATGCCAGCGCACACAGTGTTGTGAAAAAACCCCATATGCACTTGCCGGATTCGATCGGCGACCGCCGTATTATGTGACGGCGCTCTAACCAACTGAGCCACAAGAACGGGTTTGCAGACGAGCGATAGATAACATGATAGGTGTTAGTTCGAAAAGGTGTCCATCGCTTTCTAGCGATCGCCATCAGAAACGGTAGTCATTGTTGGTTAAAAATGGCGGGAAATCTGGACCTTAATAATTCTTAAACCACAAATTTTGAAAGCAGCATGTAGGTGTGTAGATAAGTAATTTCTCTTTCAGATGACACAAAAATTGCGTTCCAGTTGAAATTTGCAATCAAAAGTTACGGCTAAATCTGATCGATAGTCAAATCAGCGGCCATTTTGGAAGTTATCTGGATTTCTATTTTTTCGCAATCGTTACAAATAATCCAACATCAGTTTTCTGATGCCCAAGATGCCCTACTTGAACCAAGCTTTTAGAGCAGCCCGGGCAAAAATATTTCAAGATCCTTGGCTCCGCAACACAAAAGCAATCGCCCTACCAAATGCACGCCATGCAATCAAAGCCAAACAAGGAAAGCGTTCTCTTGTAATACTTATAAGAATACTTTAACGGAATCAAGCGCACACATAATTATGAGTAATGACGTACGATACGTACGAGACGTGAAGAAAAATATGCTCCTGGGGCATTATTTCGGGCCGGAATCTCACATAGCCCCCTGCTCGTGGTTGTTGTTGCGTTGAGCAGGTGTCGTTGAAATTTTAAAACACTTCAAACAAGACATATTTGGTGTTAGCACACCAATGTGGGTTCGCGATGGATGACATGAGATTTGAAGTGGTCAAATGTCGCTTTCTAATGCTTACTTTTAAGCATTAGAGCACACAATGCAAATGGGTGTCGGAGCAAGTATTGGCAAATTCATACAAGTGAAACAGAATATAAAAGTATCCAGGAATTCAGGCCAAAACGTCAGGGATAAAGTAAGGTCATTGTTCCCTCTGTATCATGTGCCAAGCCACGATATTTCCTAACCAAGAAATATTTCTGGTACAGAAATTCAGCAGCACGTCTCGAAATCGATTAAACTTGATTAAGACCATGTCCACGATTTTTTTTACCTTGGTCTGTAGTTTGCAACACTTCCGTAGATGGCATCTCGGCACTGGTTTCAGCGGGCAATGAGCCAGATATTGTAGAGGCTTCTGAAAGAACAAACATACACAGAACTCGACACAGTTCAGTTCACTGAGTCTTACAAAAAATGAAGTGATTACAAATAAAACAGCGAGTTTAGTCAACTTGTTTAAAATGTAGTCATCACATTCTGTTTGATGACAATTATTCAGTATGCACATTGGTTCATTTCCTACATCTGGATATTCATCGCCAACTCAGGCGTCATCTTGGAGGACCTTACTGCAGCATATGACACCGTGTGGCACCATGACTTAACACTCAATCTTCCCAGGACCATCCCGGATCGTCACCTTGTGCAATTCATATGTAACGTGCTTTCAAACCGTAGCTTTGTTCGTAAGACCAGTGGTGGGCAGCGCAGTCGACTGCGTTCGTCTGAGGAACTGTCCGGATCCACCTGATCGGTATTGCTCCCCCCATGCTGTTTCCAACTTGTATATCAGCGACTTACCTCAAACAACATCTAGACAATACGGCTACGCCGACGATCGAGCCCTTCTTCACTCGGACAGAAGCATATCCCAAGACCTGGAGACTCAAGCTGAGTGAAGCCAAGACCACCGCTACTGCCTTTCATCTTAACACCCAAGAGGCTCATCGCCAGCTTCAAATTAACATCAATGGAGCGCTTCTGCCATACAATCCTACACCAACTTATCTGAGAGTGAAGCTTGATTGGCAGCTTACTTATCGAAAGCATCTCGAATCAGTACGCCTGTGCGCAATACGCAATAGCTCTTGCACAAAAAAGCTGGATACAGTACTCAACGAGATCATGAGAACCATTACTGACTGCCTTCGTCCTATGCCATCTGAGTTTCTACCAGTGCTTTCTGGCATTTCACCTGCAGTGCTTTGGGGAGACCATCACACACATAAACTGGTGAATAAGGCTCTGTTGGACGGCAAGCACCTGGTGCATAATACTGCCAAAGAATCACACCACCGGTAGATAGAGACTGCGCTCTCGTCGACCTTTCTGTCGACACGCTACTAAACTCTCCAGTTCCCCATTCAACATCTTACAGACATGGAAACAATGCCTGGCTAGATACCACAGGACCAGTCCAATTCACTATCACACCTTTGACAGAACTCCCACCTGGAAGCAATCTTCCACGTAAGAAATGGGTCACCTTGAACGGCATTCGCAAAGAAGTCGGTCGTTTCAACAGCAATATGCACCGATGGGGGCTGCGACCATCTCCAGCCTTCCAATGTGGCTATCCATCATACAGGCTGTCCCAAAAAATGTCGATATATTTTTGATATAAAGCATGGGTCTTTGTTTGGTATCCACTTAAAGGCAATGAAATAAGCTTTAATATACCATTTATTTCATTCCAATCCGATACGTAAAACAAAAGATATGCTTCATCAATTATGAGAGGGAAAAATCCACTTGGTCCGATTTCTGCCTTAGAACACTTGGAATGCATGATGCAACATGAATACACTTGGCTTCATAGCACACCTTCTTTCCATCTTAAAAAGAAAACAAATAGATTTTGCAGTGTTTTTCTATTTAGGAAGACCTCGAGATTCCTGCCACACCGTGTTTTACCAAACGTTCATCGTTGTATCTACCACAACTGCTCTTCTAAAAAAAGAAACGCTGGCTTGAGCTCTTACTATATTCTGGTCAGTGGATCTGTATGGCCTGCCACTGGTGTCTTTATTTCCAATTTTGTCTGCTTTATTAGACCATGTAGGCTTATTATCAGGAGTTTCTCTTTCTTTTTTGTTTACTCTCGTGTTTTTGTTGTTTATTCTGCCTCTAGAATCATAGATTTTTTTGGGAATCCAATAAAGAAGTGTCTGATTGTTTGGTTTAATTTGGTTTGGTTTAACATTCTGGGTAATTTTGAGCAACTTGATAGGGCTACTAACTCTGCTAATGAAAGTGAACTGACTAATATTTTAAAAATACATAGTATTGCTGATCATAAAGACAATGATCACACTTTATGACAATAATGAAGATCAAAATGGATTGTCAATATCTTCAATTACCAATCAATAACACATTCAATAACCCAATTTTGAGTATGTTAGAAAATCATGTTTCACACAATCTTACAAATGTAACCACTGCAAATTCGGACCAATCCGAATTTGTACTCTCCTTTTTGACGAAGCATATCTTTTGTTCTATATATCGCATTAAATGAAATAAACGTCAAATAAAGGCTTATTTAGTTAGCTTTAAGAGCATAGCAAACAGAGACCCATGTGTACTTTAATTATTTACAACTTGCCTATATTCCGAGTGTTAACATTTTTGGGACAGCCTGTAGAATGTGGATCATATTCTCAATTCAATCAACAGTGAGCTGGCTCCACCAAATTCAACACATTTAGCTGCTGCCTCATACACAAGAAGAAGAATCCCCGACTCGTGTTTTACCAGCAACAAAGCTTGCTACAAATAAGTGACCATTTTATTGAACATTAACAGTATTGGTACTCCATTGCATCAAAGACAGAAAGATGCTTGCATAAGGACATTGGTTACGCATATCTGGGCAGTTATTATTGTCTAATTATACCTTTCAATACTCTGGGGTATGTCAAGTACAAAAGTTGCACATTTAAAGGCTGACTCAGAGATGTTTTAAATATAATTTTTTTGTGTGTGTATTTATTGAAAATAGTTAACCAGAACTAAAGATAGTCACCTAAAATGCCCAATTCCAAAGTTTGAGATGTATCGGATTTTTCGTTTCCATGCAGTAAACATTTATGTGTAGTATACAGTGCCATAGGATACTGTGTATAACTAAATATAACAAAGTTGCAATTTTCTTTATGAAGGACTTCGATTTAAGATATTTCACACAGTGTTTAGTATATTGACAAGCATTACGTATTATGCAAAAAAAAAACATTTGTTTGAAAATTGAGGGCGCCCTCCTCGGGAAATCTCTGAATCAGCCTTTAATTGAAAATGAATAAATGTCATCACAATTTCTTTTCCTAAATATCAGTGACCAGTAGATGTACATCATGCTGCATTAACTCGAGCAAATAATAGCACTGTTGATATCCAGTAAATCCGCTCAGTATGCACAGGATAAAACACTTCAAATTACTTTTTATCTGGAAGTACAGAGCCATTGCTATTACCCATACAGTTGAAAAACATTTCAGATGCTCATCATCCGATTAAGATTGGGCTATTTTTTCATAACGCAAAGCACAAGATACTTGTCCTCTTTCACGAATAAACCTTCGGCTTCTACTGCGTGTTCAATTAACTTTGACCGTATATTTCATCACTTTTCCGAAAACGAAACAAAGATGAACAAAAAATCGTGAAAGAAAGTTGTTGGGCAGTATGTGACCCAACATCTTCGTACAGAATAAAACTTAATTTACAGTAACTTGCCGCGTAACCCCATTTCTATTCAATGGACGCTTCTTTTGTATTTTTCTAAATACACGGTGGTAAATTGAATAGAAATGAGGTCCAGCAATAAGTTATCAATCTCGGTTCTGAACAAAGATGTTAGGTCACAGCTTACCCAGTAACATACAATTTAGACGATTTCATTACAACATTACGCTTTGCGCGTCTGCTGAAAAATAACCTTTATTCAGTCCAGGATGTGTATGCACAAAACATATCATGCTTGATGCCTCTAGATTCGGGAGTTTGGAGAATGGAGTTAGTAGAGATGGAGATTTAACTATTCCCAGTTCTACAGCAGTGACGTAAATTTCTTTTGCAATGGGGGGTGGGGGGGGGGTCGTGGTTGCTGGACAAATTTATGATGAAACAGGGGTGGTATGCTGAAAAGATTCTATTTACCACCAAAAAATTTTAGCCATTTAGAAGCTAAATCGTTAAATATATTGTAAATAGAAAAAAAATGCGCGCCAAGCGCGCGGACATATACCAGTTTAAACTATTATGGTAAAATATGAGGTTATTTTTGGTCAAAAAACACATTGAAAACGGGCATCAACATTGGGGGGGGGGGGTGATCGTATTGACCCGCCACCCCCTTATCGTATAACCCCCTTACGCCTATGAATACAGATATATTGTACCGGTGGATTATAATAAATACAGTGGTGAATGATGGGGGGGGGAAGTGTGGTAATCTTCAACTGGTGTTTTAACATCCAACATTCTCAGATTCTCAGATTTATTTTTGTCTCTCCACAAAACATGTAACAAAATTAACAGATGATAACATTTAATATCTAGGATAACCATAAATAATTATGTAGGGAGATGAAATAATTCGTTGTTACAAATAAGATAACGTAAAATAATTGGAAATATGGTTAATTGAAAACATTTTCCAAAAGTAATGTACTATATAAACACTACTACCAAGCAGTATTCCGGAATGCATACGTGGTGAAGGGACGAGGACACTGCTAAGCGCGAGCGTGAGTGAGGTCGCAAACGCCCTCTACAAAGATGGGTTAAAAAATGAAAAAGTTACTAGAGATATGCTTAAATCGAAAGACAAGGGGGAGGGGGCGGGGAGGCGGGAGACGAGACAAAATATACAGGACAGGACAAACTAAGACAACATGATGTCTGCCAGTGACAAGGTATAATAAGAATGAAATGATTGGATTAAGCCAAGATGAGGGATACAGAGAGAAGAAGGGGAAAAAAGAGAAGAAAGGACAACAATTAGAAGTTAAGTCATCACAGCGTGACAAGAGACTTTTAAAACTGCTTTAAGGATGATATGGCATGGTAAGGGGGAATTCTGAAGTTGGAATGGCAAATTGCATCCACCTAGGGCATTGAGATTGAGAGGCATTACTGGCAAGAACAGACAGTGTTTGTCGGTGTTGTAATAAAGGGGTCGTTAGCATGCATGGGATCATTAGGTGGCAAAGCGTGTCAATACTTGTCACATATAAAGTGGTTTTCACTCCCTTAAAATAAAAGTGGACAGCCCCTTCTGATCACTGGTGCATAGATGTAGTGATCTAGTTATTGTGTGGGGTGACCAACTCACTAGTCAGGCAGCAGTTGTCAGCTATTGCGGATAGTTTTGCCAACTTGATTTTTCACTTTTAGTGTTCAAGGACATCACAAGGAATCGCTTTCAATTTGTTGCCGAATTTTCTGTGTCGTTATTTCGTCACCTGGGGCGCTTTTCAAAATGGCCGCCAAACAAAGAAATCGAATATATAAAAGGTATGTTTACCCAAAAATACATCTAATAGGTGTAGGGTTTCTGCGGTATTTTGGCCAAAGCAGTGACCGTTAGAAATGGCTTTTAAAACGAAACCTAGTGTTGTGTTCAGAAATGATAAAGGCGGTTTTGTTTTTTTTTCAAAATGGCCGCCCCCACCAAAATCATAGAGAATTCAGTAAAAGCCAATTGTTGACAAAATAACATATAATAGGGTCGGTTTTGCTGGATAAATTTTGGCTAGGGGCATTCATAGAAAGTTTTCAAATAAAAAAGTGCTGTTTTCAGAAATAAGGTGATGGGGTTTTGTGTGGTTTGTTTCCAAAAATGGCCCCAAAATCATAGAAAATTAATAGAACTGTCTAAAACATAGTAGATCAAAATGCATGTAATAGAGTGGAGTTTTATAGATTATTTTAGCCTATGATTTCCTGATATCATTTTGGGACCAAAAGTGCTATTCTACCATTCCTAGAGGGCCGCTTTTTCCCCAAGATGGCTAACAAAATAATTAGAAATTACGAAAAAAATATTAAAAAGGACATCATTATGTGGACGTTTTTCAGAGCTTTTATCTAGTGAATTGTAAGATGTTTTACATCAGAAACAATACTGTGTACAATTAAAGAGTTAACCTCTCCCAAGATTTGTGGAGTAGACACAATTTGGGTATATAATTAACCTGTTGGAAAATTAATGGTTATCTATCTTTCTATGGACACACTAAATATGAACTAATGTTACACAAACCCAAATTCCACAAATGCGAGGTTCTAAGTTTTGCCTGATATTGTGGATAACAAATGTCACATTTTAGAGAAACTTTGACAAGAAGTGAACCTTTTGCTGATAAGACGATGTTCAAAAAGTCCAAAAAAAAGTGCCTTTTAAAGGCTGACTCGGAGATTGCCCGATGAGGGCGCCTCAATTTTCAAAACAATTCGTGGTTTTGGCATATACATAATGCTTGTCCATCATAATAATGACTGTGTGAAATTAACTAAGTCAACTCGAATCCTTCATTATAAAGAAAACAAATTTGTCATAAAATGCCGGATCCGGAATTTTCGTTATACCGTGTGTCCTATGCAACGTTGAAAATGTTGCAGAAATGGTTACTGCATTGAAAAAGAAAAATATGATCATCTCGAACTTCGGAATATTAAGCATTTTAGGTGACTATTTAGTTCTAGATGACGTTTTTTTCATTACTACATTTATAAAAAATGATATTTAAAAATTTGAGTCAGTCTTTAATGGAGTTGGTTCAACTTTTTTGAAGGCCTCCAAATAATCACTGCCACGCATCCATGGAGATAGCACAAGGCAGGTATTAACAGATTGGATTCAATTAAGAGATTAAGAGATAATGTATTACGTTGTAGCTTTTGGGGGTAACTTTTCTTACCAGTAGGACCGTTTGGTATTATACTTTGCTGGTATATACTTTGTCGTAACATTGCTAATTTGATAAGGCATCATATTGATGAATTTTAGTTTTTACTTTAATGTAGGTAGTGATTTGTAATCAAGACACAAATTGATGCAATTGTATGTTGCAAACAGACATATGAAAAATGTTGGGTTTCTCTATGGGGATCCAACAATGAAACTTCGCGCAATTGCATATGAATAAGTCCCCAGCCCCGGTTTTGTAGAAGTTTATGCATTAATGAAGAAAACCTGGTACCGTGGTACTCTCGCAAAGTATGGAAATGGGTACGGATGCTTAATTATGTAGAAAAAGATGTGATAAAGAAAGGGCAGATATTTACTACCTCACAAAGAGCCAAGAGCAACTTGCCCACTTTATAGGGCTGACATAATCTTCTCTCAAACTCTTGGGAGTTCTTCGCTTTCTGATTTATTGCTAGCATGATATGGGGGTGTGATAACAAGTTCCTGAAAAAACTCTTGAAAATCTCCGGAACGTGACAGGTTCTTTCACAAAGAGCTTTGATGTGTGATCTGCATGTAATAGACTGTCTCTTCCCAAAAAGCCTGGATAAATAAACCTCTTTATGTAACCTCATTAGCAAATACTTCTGGTCAGGGCGCTGTCCCCTTCTAGCTAAGTCATGGTGGTAAATTTAAAAGAATATTCAGGGTATACATTAAATTTGTGTCAAACTCGGCATGCTGACACAACAATGCATGCCGATTTGCAGTAGTTTTGGGGAAGAAGGCCATTCATACAGGACTGTTGCAATTTCAAAAAGGACAGCTTGCTATAGAGTAGTGCGCGAGTCCTCAAAGATGACCCAGATATGGAAGGCTATGTAGGTATTTTACTCCTGAGATTTATTTTAACAGCTTGCAAAAATCTACGTTTTACTCTAGAAGAGTAATAGTGGTTGTTGGTGGGTTGGTTGGTTCGCTCGCTCCTGCATGACTGACAGCTCGTTGACCTCAGGAGATGCGATGCCAGAGATAACGATCTTCAGCAATAGAATACCACCGTGTGTCCGGTAACCGCCTTAATTTGGTTCGAACCACCGAGCTCTTGCCTGCATTCTTCTTTGCCTTCAACAATTTCCTTGCATATTACATCCCCAAGTTGTTTCCACTCCGCCTGATATGACCAAAATATTTTAGATTCTGGATGACCGATTTAGGTAACAAGCGTTTTTAACCACATCTCCTGAAGAACACTGGAGTTGTCCTCTTCTCTAATCCATGGTAGCGAAGTATGCGCCTTCCAAACACCACATACCAAAGGCTGCATTCTGTTACGGTCTGCTTGGGTGAGGGTCCGTGCGCACTTGGGGTGTGGGCCATTGGAAATGCCCAGAGCTTGGACTAGACGCAGTTTTGGAAGTTCTAGTAACTCCTCTGTCAGCCCAGATATTGATAGATTGACCATTGCCGTCAATTGCCATGCCAACCGATGCCGGATCTCATGGTCACAGCCACCCTCCTTGATTAGTAATCAAGGATCCCCCCCAAGAAAGTTGAATTGATAAAAACTCCACCTCCACTTTCCATCAAACACAGTAAGGGCGCCTCCCTGCTTTCAGGAACTAAGCCTACAACCTAGTCTTACCGCATTGTGGTTACACACATATAGCTCGCACTTGTTGGCACATCAAAGCAATCAGCAGAAAAAAAATAAGAAGTACCTCAACAGATAAGAATGCTTGGTAAGAAAGCTTTACGCCAAGATGTCATATATTCTAACCCCAGAGAAAGGAGAGGGAGAGTGGGAAGTGGCCGATTTTCGATTTTGATGGAAAACCTGGAACACGTTTACGAATCTGCACTTTAAAGAGAAAAAACAAATTGGGTTTATAAAGATGGCAAGACCCCAATCACTGCCAGTGGCGTAAATTTCTTTTTGACTATGGGAGGGGGTTTGAGGTTGATGAACATTCTGAATGAAACAGGGTTGCTGAAAAGATTCATTACTAGGCACATTTGGCGCGATCGCGCTAAAATTGGCCGTAAATCGTTAAATAAAAATGTAATCTGTAATTAGAACAAAAATGCGCGAAAAGCGCGCGGAAATTTTACCATTTTTAAACTATTATTGGTAGATATTTGAGGGTATCTGGGTCAAAAGCACATTGAAAGGGAAATCAACATGGGGGGTCGTCTTGACCATTCCCCTTATCAAAAGATGGGGGGGTATATACCCCCATCCCCCGGGATTTACGCTATGATCACTGCACAATGCAGAACCCAATTACAAAGTTTTTGTATACAATATTTTTGATGGGACTATGGTATTGTTGCAAAAATTAAAAATCCACAATGTTATTAGTACTATTCAGGGTTTTGCTACAGGTCCTCCGAAATTAGAAGCGTCCAAAGTGGGAATACGCTGATTTTTCTGAATCATGGCAATGCTTCAAACACATAGGTCTGCTCTTGAAACAGACTTGTTGAAGCAAATGACATCATACATTGCCTTGTCCCCTGTACAGTCCACCACGACACCTTGTGATTTCTAGATGTTCTAAGACTGAAAGCTGACCTTGTAGGACTTCGATATGCTAGCCGAAGCGCTATCGAAGGTGTCATTCATCATTGCCTGAGAGAGATAAGTAAAAAAGACGTTTGCGCAGCCTTAGGAGCGTGTGTCTTAGCCCTCTCTTGTAGTAAGTGTTAGTATGGGTTAAGGGTATGACATTAAGGGTTGACATCCATTTACAAGAAAGCACCCTTACAATTACTAATGTTAGTTGTGATAAGTAAACATCTTTAACGAATAAACCATTATTTAAAATAATCGTTAGGTAGTGGTTTGGTCAATATTTTTTCGTTGGGAATCGGCATCATTTTAGAAAACTTGCCCTCAATTATTCGTGAACGACCACGTTTTAGTATGAAAACATTCTAGAGATTAACTTGGCCTAAAATCAGGGAGAAAACCTAACTTAGTAGACCATGTGTGTTCGTAGACATTATGCTTTAATTAATTTTTATGATTCGGTGCCATTTTGGAAACCAAAACATCATCAATCATTCCGGAACATCACTGTTTTTATTACAACACGTCTAGAGTTCATTGGCCAAATTATCAGAAACCCGACCCTATAGATGGCAATTGGTAAACAATATGTTTTAATATTCTATGTTTGGCGGCCCATTTTGAAAAAAAGCCTCTATCATCCTCCTGAACAACACTGTTTGGTTTTTAAAAAATTTCTAGCGGTCACTTGTCCCAAAAATAATTCAGAAACTTGACCCTATTAGATGGTATTTGTGGTGAAACATACGCTTTTATATCGATTTTTCTAATGATTTTGGCGGCCCATTTTGAAAAAGCGGCCCCAGGTTGCGAAATACGACACTGGAAATTCGGCAACAACGTTGAAATGATTCCTTGTTGTTTGCTCGTATCCAAAAGTTCATTGGTAGTGCTTGTGGTGGTGTCAGGATTTATTCAAGCTAGTGTGCTGACTCCGGGGCGACTGTTATCCATGATACGGACACGCCTCCAACATTAGTCTAGGACGTTTTGTTGCAATTTGAGAGGTTGCATTTTTTTTTGCCTATATTTGGTTTAAAACTTTTATATCTTGTAGATAGGTCATGAGAAACCCAAAAAGGATTAGCCTACATTTTTTTTTTCGATGTGCAAGGGGGGCAGCCAGCAATTTCAAAATGGCCGCCATTTTTTCAATATTTAGCTATTTTGGACGAATACTCAAGTTTTCTGGAAGTTAAAGATTATTTCATGTGGTTTTATTCACTTAATATCAATGATGGAAACATAAAATAACATTTCTAAATTCTTGAATTAATAGTTCCAGTTTGGCGCGCAAAAAACAAAATGCGCCATTTGATAATATTTTGGTTTTTTTTGAGTATATTATGGGCGATACTTCAATTTTTTAACTATTTTTTATGTATTGATTAAATTACAATATATTTAGTATCAAAATAAAAGTTAAGTCAATTTACAATTGATTTTCAAATCATGCATTATGGCATAGGGAATTTTTGTTCGTAAATATCCGCCATTTTATTGTAAGTGTTCTTCTTTTCTTACCATCAGCTAGCATAATAAATGTTATACGAAACGAACAGTGGCAATTCCAGGGCGCATGGGGCATTTCCCTCCTACCTTTTTTTTTCTTTTACCCCCAGTTTCCCCCTCCCCCAATCGAACGGAAAAATGACAGATTTTTGGCAAAAAATCAGCGATTTGGGGCAAAATTGGTTAAAAAATCTCAAAATGTTTGATTATATTTTGCCTACTACAGGAATTTCCTTTTGCAACCCAAAAAATTCAATTTGGCCCCCCCCCCCTCCAGAAAAGAGGTCTGGCACCGGCCACTTGAAAACGAACCGCAAACACAAAATGACATAAAATCATATATAAACATAATTAACGACTGAATACATGCAGGCAGTCTCTAGCAAAATTGGCAGTCAATGGACCATGATGCTTTGAGATGCACTGATAGGTTGAAAATTTGTCACCTGTTACAATAATTGGTAAGTTGAAATTTGTTAGATTGATTGTATTAGGTAACTGATGACGTAACAATGATTTATGGCATCTGTGGAACCAAATTAAGCATGGATGGCTTCTGAGGGGTATATCTCATGTGGTAATCAAGCCAACCATTAAATTCAATAATGTACTGAAGGATTCATCGTGTCCAAAAACACAGTGGTTCTCAAATATGATCTAGCCAGAGATGGTGCAATGCCTGGCTGCTTCACTGAATATCATGAAGTCCTTGTCTGTGCATTGTTGCCTCCAAAGTGGACAGACCAAGAGATATTTCATTGCTTGTGAAGCTATTCCCGAAACCCCAGGTAATGTCCTGATCTGGTCCAGGAGCCCCACTTTGCAAAGAAGAAAACTTGAGATCGGCCAATTCTGGTTTCAATCTGTTGAGGCATCGTACATCCAGACCATGAAGAGTCAGCTCCAGACGGAGGTACACCAGGTTCAATACCGACATTACTTGGTGATAGCAAGTCTTTCTTCACAAGGGCGACTCTTCTTAAAACTCCTAGAGACTGTTTTAAGGGGTGGGACTTTGCTAAGAAACTCTTTCTCCCTCTCTTCTCACCCCTCTCTCTCTCATGGATTTAAGGCAGTAACAGCTGGGTTCTGTTTGAACATAGGGTGCTTCACATTAGAACTTGGCAGCTACCGTCTTTCATGATCGCCTACACTACGACATAGGGTCTGTTGGAGCAATCGATGTATAAGTTCTCCATGGCGTTGGGCGAGACATCATGTGATACGCCTGTAGAGCTTTAACGCTGGCTCAAGCTCTGGCATCATGTGTTGATCTTTCCCATACAAGTCAAGCATACTCTGCACATGGGTAGCACTGGGCAAGTGCCATCGATCTTAGTGTATGTGGGTGAGCACCCCATCTTGTGCAGGTGAGTTTACTTTACTCTTCGGCTTTTGATGTGGGTCTTATAAGATCCAAGGTAACTCCTAAGTATAGACAAACCAGGCGTGTGACATGTGGCTTTACGGTTGCCTAGATGGAAGCACACACCTGTGTCTTGATGGATTTGCACATAGGTGGTTTTCCTCCATATAAGGAGTGAGTGGTTTTCCTCATAATAAGGCGTGAGTTCATCCAGAGCTTTGGTAGTCTCTCTTTGACAACTGTAAATTCGTCATCTTGTTGTTCATTCCAAGATAGTCTACATAGAATAAACAATATTCCCTGTACTCCTAGGTTGGTCTTTGGTATAGATTTTGACAGGAGGGGTGCGAGCACGCTCCATTTGGGTAAAGTCCATTCCTTGAGCCTACGCCAGCAAATCCTTTGATGAACTCAGTCAATCGAATATCCTTGGTGAGTTCCAATCTTATGGCGTAAGCATCTGTGATTACCAGCTTGCTGTTAGATCGACGAAAACGACTCCGGTTCCGAATCCTTCTCGAAACCATTTGGCTTGCTGATTTCCTGGCCGGAAACCTGCTTGTTCTGGTATGAAGTGTTCCTCTATCAAAGGTCACGATACGTTGAACAGGAATGTTCAAGAGCTTTGTAGTTCGGCTACGAGTGATATTATTCGAAGCTCTTTGGATTAGATTGGTCTTTCCCAGGCTTTAAATAGTGCCATAACACGTGCTTTCCTTCAGATCTTTGGGAATCCGTGGGAAATAAGTTAGCAATTGTAGAGCTCAAGAGAAGTCACTCCTTGCTACTAGCCAAGTTTTTCAGCTGCTCACTTGAGATGTCCGTCAAGGCCTACTGCTTTTCTGTTGAAGTTAAGTAAACCGGTTTCCAGTTCGTCCAATGCTGAGGATGATTAAACAGGATAGCTTTCGGTTTAGTGTGATATTCTTGGGCTTCTTGGTGGGCAACTAGTTGGGCTTGTGTAACATTTGGCTGGAGGCTTGTTGGATCCCTTGAAAGCTTTCGGATGGTAACCATGTTTCTTGCTGTTATGGGTCATAAAGGTGGATTTTCCATAAGATATGCCAGCTTTTTCCTTGCGATATCCCCCTTGACACTTCCTCACCTTTAGCAGTTCCTTTAGCTGATAAAAGAATCACTTCAAGCATGGTTAGTATACTTGATATTCTTTTGCACATTCCTTGGAAAAGACTTGCTGCATATTCCGCCTAAGCTCCTGGTATGAATCTCCAGGCAGTATTGTTCACTATAAGTTGGGCAAATTTGTCTTAGTTTACTGTTACGGTTAGTTTCCTGTTACGGTGGTTTGGTTGCAATCCTTATTCACGTTCTGGTCCAGGGTTATCAATGAATCTTGCCAGTCTGTTTTCCCGTAGTTAAAGCGACGCTTAAAAGCGTTGACTTGGATACCTATTGGTCGATGTTGAGTTAGTTGGACAGGATCCAGAACAATCTTGCTACAAGGGTTAGAGATGTTTGTTGCTTTAAATAGTATGATCATGGTTTGTAAACCTCTCTTCTAATGGGCACTTTTAAAATGAGGGCGGCAGCTTAGGGTCGTGAAGGAGGCGTAGATGCTGACGGGTCTTTAGAACCATTCGTCGACAGCTCGAGTCCCGTTTTTATTGGTTGTTGATTGTAGCCCATTGGGTAATATAGCTGTTTGAAAGTGCCAAATGAAGAAATGAAGGTTTGGTGAAATCCCGAGATTGAATTCGAGGGTGCTTGGAATCTACTGATGGTGTTTGTAGAATGATTAACTATGACAGAGTGCGCTCAATGGTGAGGGACTTGTTGTCAAACCAGACATGAGGTGGTGCTTCTACCAATTATTGAATTTATGGGTGGTCTTGAAAGTTAACTCCTAGAAGTAATACCCCTCAGAAGCACATACCGTACAATACTTAATTTGGTCCACAGATGCTATAAATCATTTTTACGTCATCAGTTACATTAATACAATTCAATCTAAAACTTCAACCTACCAATTATGTCAAAGGTTTTTGACAAACTTTCAACCTATCAGTGGCATCTCAAGTACATGGTACATGACTGCCAAGTTTTGCAACAGAAGACTGCCTGTTGTATCCAATAGCAAAGTTTAAAAGTATGGAAAGCCAGCAGGGTTTAAGCACATTCCAGCTTCATAACAAAAGCTGACTCAGTTGTTAATTATGTTTATATTATTGATTTTATGTCAGTTTGGGTGCGGTTTCGTTTCCAGCGGCGGCGACAAATCTCTTTTCTGGGGGGGGGGGGAGGGCAAAGTGTATGTTTGGGGCTGGCAAAAAGTGAAAATTTGGGAACCAAAATATATAAAAAATGTTAAGATTTTTAAACAATTTTGGCCCAATCGCTTATTTTTGCCAAAATCTGGTGATGTTGGGCCCAAAAATCGCTGTTGTGTTTTCTTGTCATACAATTTTGTGAGTTTTGGCCCCAAATCACTGACTTTTCCAAAAATCGGTAATTGGTCGTTTGGTGGGGGTGGGCGGCGGCAACCTGGGGGTAAAGAAAAAAATTGAGGGGAAAATGCCCTCCCTGGAGATGCTACTGTTCGTTTCTGATTCCATTAATATGGTTAAAGGAAAAGAAGAAAACACTTTAAAAGTAAAAATGGCGGTCATTTGGAACAAAAAGTCCCTATGCAAGAAGTAATGATTTTATAATCATGATTAATTTGAGAAATTAATTTTTTTATATTTAAATATATTGTAATTAATCAAATACTTGAATGTCAAGAAATTTCAAGGAACAACAAATTGAAGTTTAGCCTAATACTTAAAAAACCAAAATCTATTAAAATGGCGGCATTTTGAATTTTGGCGCCAAATTGAAACTGATTAATTCAAGAGTCATTGAAATGTATTTTAATGTTATCCATCCACTGATATTAAGTGAAGAAACACATGAAAAAGAAAATCTTTAAACTTCAGAAAACTTGGAATAATATTAGTCAAAATCAGCTAAAATATTTGAAAAAAAAGGCGGCCCATTTTGGAATTGCTGGCTACCCCCCTTGCACATTGAAAAAAAAATGTAGCTAATCCTTTTGTACACTTCCTAGGGTTCTACTTACAAACATATGAAGTTTTTCAAATATAGCCAAAAAAACCAATGCAAAACCTTCCAAAAAATTTTCCTAGACTAATGTTACTTCAAAAAAGTTACATGCACATGTGAAAGTTACATGCACAGGCTTAATTGTAAACATTGGTGATACTATTAGCCTTATTCACAGCAACCTCTGGTACGATTTAGACTTGACAAGTGGCTCCAAATTTGTCATACCAGCATGACTTTTATTAAATAATTAAGCTAAAAATACAAATATTTTGGATTCACCCAAGTTTAAATTACATGCACATGTGCATGCAGGAGATCCAAACGTTACATGCACAGAGAGAAAGTTACATGCACCTGTGCATGGGTGCACCTGGGTAATTGAAGCCTGTTTGCTTCCAAACCGCCTCTAAATTGCATTGGACACCCTCACCGAGTTTTTATGAGCACTTTTTTAATTAAAACATTAGAAAAAAACAAAAACAAAAAAGAGTGTACTCTCTTTTGCCAAATAACTCAGGATCATTTTGTGTAAATCCATATTCAGTATGGCAAGCAGGAAGTGATATGTGTTTTTTTATGAATCCCAATGGGGTGCAGATTAAACTATTACCACGCTCCACACATATGCATGCAACAATAATACACACCACCACAACACACACTACACATGATATGAATCTAGACATAATGGGTTACAACAATTCAAAGTATCCTCAATCTACCACTATGCTTACAGACGGACACAAATGGAGAAATTTCATAAATAACAGCTTGTCCCACTATAAGTCCAGCAATAATCACGTTACACATGTTGCCAGTACGCTTGATTGCCCGCCAAAACGGTGCACATCTGATTGCAGAAGAAGACCGCATTGTTGTACGCAGTGAGAGACGAATGCGTGATGCCATGTGTAACAATTATGGCCCGGGACATAGCAGATCAATCAATCAAATTTTCCAATCAATTGCCATTTGTAGACAATTCAGAAATCTAATCATCGTAATACTTTGCCAACTCTGGCACATCCATCACTAGTACTGTTATGTTCTTCAGATGAACACACACACACAGCATGTGCTATGTACTTGTCCAAGAGACTACTCACCATGTTGAATTTCCTAGTTTGAGTTGGTTAAATTCATGATAGCAAACATTACAACTTCTATGTGGAAAACAAACCATCGCCCCGTCATTTAAAAGTGGCCATTTTTAAGGGCACTATTCAGTTTGATTTGCTAAATCAGAAACATAGACAAATTGACAAAATATCATCAATATGATTCGATTTTTGCATGTTTGTAACAAGTATAGGTATCCTAATTCCCCACAAGTTTAAGGACCAAAAACCATTTTAATAAGGCAAAAATGGAGATTTTAGAAATACTCCCGTCACGGACACTTACTACAACACATAAATGGATGGAGATTCATATCGTTAAACACTGCCATTTTCTTCCATTTCTGGCTGTCAATTTTCAGTTGCAAAAAATACTTATGCTAGTTTTCTACAGCCTTATTCCTTCACTTCACCACTGTTCCGACAAACTTGAAAATAGTTTGACTATTTCGATGGGACACTGATAGTGTCTTTAACCGTACACATTAAAGGTGCATTCATGATTCTAGCACTTTGTTTTTTTTTTAAAAGCAAAATTTCCAAAATTTTAGTTAATTTGGATCTTACAGTTTGGTGTTATTGTAATTTCTTGTAACACAGGGCCACTGTCCCGTTTACCAATAGAAATACCAAAATTGAAAATTTCTCAACACCTATATGCACCACATGCAATTCCACTTAGGGCTAAGGCTGACAGATACAAAATCTCATTTATCTCAACTTTTTCTAGGCAAATCGGGGATGGGGGGAATGTTTGCCTCACAAACTTCAAGCTGAAGCTGAATATTTAAAAGTGATCACCAGATATCTTGATTGTAGGTTCTCGGAAAGCAATCCGCCATAGTGGTGCTTGAGTTTGTAGCCCATTTTCTCCTCCTAAATCACCATACAATGGCATGTACTTAGTGGGATTCAAATTATTATTTGTAGTATTTTTTGCAGGGGGAATTACAATACAAAGTTACTATGCCGTTAAACAATTCAAAGTTTTTTCTACATATAGTTGTCTTCCAAATAAAATAGAAGTATATCTTGTGCATAGTTAACTATATACTACACACATACATTTAGGCTGTTTTCGCATAGAGGTCGATGGTATTTGCTATACGGGCATGGCAAGTCGCATAAGGTAGCACATGCGGCCACTTGTTCTTTTGGCACTGATGAAACGGATTCTTCAATGACAAAGAAATCCAGTGTTTGTAAACTTACCTTAAAGGGAAATTCAGACCCGCTGAACACCAGCTGCCCACATCCGAACAGGACGGTTTACATTGCATGAAAATCAACATGTTCTATTCCCTCTATACTATACCAGATATCGGCCTTTTCGAATAGTGCCTTCTTATGTGACCCGGTATTAGGAAATCCTTATTGTTCGATTTAAAAGGTGCTTTCGTGATTCCAGCACCATCTGTTTTAATCATTCATGTTCACTAGATATCCTTGAGAAAAGCTTATCCAAATTTGAGTTGATCCCGCGCTTGCGGTTTTGCGTTATGAGCAAATGCTTGTTTCCCACGCTCCCAAAGGCCACTGGATGTAATTTCTGTCCCATTACTGACAGAAAACTCAAAATTGCAAATTTCCTTACAGACCAACGGAATTTGCACGTAAGATTTGGTACACAATGCATTACAAGGCTCAGTTCAGATTATATAACTTCAACTTTTCAAAGGTCAAATTGGGGGACGAGGTTGTGGATCACGAAATTCACCTTTAAGCTATTCATGTGCCCCACAAAAAGTGAACCGTATACCCAAGTAGTATACTCCTATGTGAACCAGCCTTACAGACACATTTATTCGCATACATCAGCAGTTTAGCTTTTGAAAACTGGAATAATGCATGTATTGCCTTACAGCAGTTGATCATCTAAAAATATACTCTTTGGCACATAAAACAAAAGTTCAACATGCGTACATTTTGCACCTTCTTATAGAAGTAAAATTTGAAATGCATACTAGACCTACCACTACATTTCCACAATTTTGGTAGTCACCTGCTTTGAATGCATAACAGCACATGAAAATACAAAAATATCATTACGTTCATCTGCATTTGTACATTTACACATTCAGCATTTCCAACAATCGTGTATAGTAGGGTGGGACGAAAAATGTCTTTTTCTCTTATCCACTTGGAACTCCTGGAGAAATTTCCTTGGGTATTGCTCTTGTACAGCCTGAAGTAATTAAGTAAGATCGAAGGCATGGTTTCGCCCAGGCAGTGGATAACCTTCCGTTTCCCTATACCTCCTGTACAAAACACATGTTTGCGTATTTGCTCACATTTTTATATATTGAATTTACCTTGCCTTAAAAAGGTATGTACCCGTGATATCCTTTAAAATGGTGTAAGAACATTATGAGCAATGAATTAATTGCAAAAACGCCAATTTGTGATCCACTAGCAATAAAGAGAGATGACGATTTTTGTTACCCCTACCCCTAAACTAGCTTTCTGGTCAAGAAACCATGATTTTCTTGGTATAAACTACTTTCAATGATTTTAACACTTTATCAATGCACAAAAAGAAAGATATTGTAAAGATTGGAACTGACAAGCATCCATAATTGGCTCTGTTCTCATAGTTTGACCATATAGGATGAAAAGTGCATGTTTCAAGGACCTTAAAATTCAGGGGATTCAATGGAATTTGCTATAGAATCAAGATTTGAGTGTACATTTGGTCTTGTAAGGATCCAAAATGAAATGTTTTTCATGCATGGGTGAAACCCTGGCCTACTATATCAAACCATAAAGTGGTTTCTTTTTAATTTTATAGTTTCGATTATCAGGACACTTACAACCCCTACCCCTAAGGCCAAGGGCTTAATTACAAAGCAAAATTTGAATACTTTCCTATAAAGTTACCTAACTGCATTGATCTGGCCTTATTTTACTTTGGCTTTGTTAGCACAATGTTCAACTCTCCTTTGGTAGCAATAGTACACCCCCACTGCTACACGACGAGTATTACTGAGAGTTAAAATTCATGTATTGTATAAACTGACTATATAATAAGGTATTTTAGGGGTGGTAGGGGTAACATATTTTGAAAGAAGGAAATGATAGAGTCACAAAAAAGGACTTTATTTTAATGGAAATGAAAGAAAAGATATCACAATTTACTTATTCTATCCATTTTGAGGATTTCCTGTAAAAATCATAATGTTCATTTCAGATTTAGGATTTAGTGTAGAAATCCATGAAAAACATGGTCAAAATACGTTTTGTACAGGCAGTTATAGGGAAGTGCAAGAGATTCTACTGTTATTTTTTGTTGGTGAAACATGCTTCGATCTTACTAATAACTCGGGTTTACAGAGCATGTTTTTTATAAGTACAAGGAAATTTCTCCAGGAGTTCCAAGTGGATCCGAGCAAAAAAAAAGAATTTTTTTCGTCCCACCCGAGTGTATAGCTTTTAATACACTTGATCAAATTAATTGTGAAATCCCATTACACAATGAGATTACTATAGCTGTCCCACACTTGTACCCAAGCAATCTTGATTTAGAAAAGAAATGATAATACCTCCACATTTTCAACAAGAGGTTATACGTGTTTCTTCCCACAATGCAATTCTTTCCAATACAATTTTTGAATGGTTGTCACAGGAATTTATAGTGACAAAAAGTAATTAACTGCCAAGATTGAGGTGAGTTCTGTTCATTAGTAATTTTGTCAACTGTAAATTAATGCGACAACAGTTGCAAAAAATGTATTGAAAAGAATGCATTGTGGAAGAAGACTACACTCCTTTTTTTCAAACTATCTTCAGGCTCGTGCTCTTTAAAAGTGAATATTCCACGCTACTTTAATTTTCACATTTTTTGTGCACTTCGAGCACGCGACGAAATAAAACAGTGGAGAGTGTTTATTTGTGTGTAAGTCTATGTAGGACAGGGGTGTCCAACCCGCCGCCCGCGGGCCATTTGCGGCCGCTAAGAGCTCACATGGCGGCCCGCGAGCGTTACTTCAAGAAAAAATTAAAATCATAAATTTCTTAAATAATAGATTTAAAAAGATGTCATTGTTAGTTCAATTTCTTCAATCTGAAACAGAACAATTAAAACAGTGTTGGCAAATGTAGTCAGTTTCATCAATTTGAAACCAACATTTTCTAAAATTAGGCCAATTTCTCAAAAAGAAGTCACATTTTTCCAAATTTGCTAAAATTTTGCTTTTTTTAATTTGGCAAATTTGTGTTAAAGTGACCCAAAATCTGCACATCTGGTGTTGCTATGGGGTCCCTTTTGGCAAATATTGGCATAGATATGGGTCCTACTGTAGGCATCGCCATAAACCAAACATGAGATCCCGATTACTGGTTTGCGGCCCGCAATAATTTTGGATTCAACCAATGTGGCGCGTGTGTCAAAAAGGTTGGAACCCCTGATGTAGGGAGCTCTGAAAAGAGCAAAATTTAAAACACAAGTGAAAATGCTCAATTTTTTGGCATATTTGGAATGCATTACCAATGTATTAGATGCCATCGTCTCAAGTGAATAAGACCAATACGCCGTCTTTATAATAAGAGGATTAGTATTTTCTGCCGTGAACGGCAGAATTCAAAGCATGGTTTTCTATGGGGAACAATTCAGAGATAGCAGGCAAGTTCAAAACAAGGTTTGGGTTTCTTTTGTACTGGTTTGTCCAAAAACCCTTTCCAAATGTTCTCGGTAGGTGTGGTCTACAACTGATCCAGTGAAAAATTTAGATAATTTGCATACCTAAAAATCTCGTTTCCGTATTTCATTGTTCCTGTCAGTGAAGTTTTAGCATGAACAAAGTGTATGTAATTGATCTCAGTGGGTTAATATTTCCTTTCACGCTATATAGCTATCAAAAATTTAAGGAAACAGAGAATAAGGTTTTCCTTAGTAAGCAGTAAGCATTTACCTTTGTTCATGTTTGATACCAACTGGTGGTAATTAATGTTTCCTGAAAGCAGTTGCACTTTAAACATAGTAACACTTGATATTGACAGAAGGCAATGACACTTCTATTTTACCAAGATGTTTTACACAGATTTTGTGTAATTATCACATACTAATTAGCACTAACACTGTTAACATATACTGCTTGATTCTAAAAAAAATAATAACCATCAGGTTGAAAGGGGAATTACTAGCATTAATAGCTTACCCGCGCATTCCAAAATAAGTTCAAATCAACCCAGAACCAAGCCATAACACTCCAAAACAAATTTTAACTGAGAAGAAACAAGCAAACCCATAAGAAAAACAAGTACTGTTAAAGCTAAGGTACTTCACTTGAGTGCACTCAAAATGTTATACCATTGTATTTAGTTATTATTTTTTTTTTGAGTGCTTTTGCAAGATTTTGAATTGGTTAGAGCTTCTTTTTTAAAGGTGCAACAAGAGATTTTGAGACATCCATATTTTCTACCATAGTGGTTTCATATAGATTAGACACTTAATAAGTCTGTTACCTTTTATTTTGCTACAGAAATGTCCTAAAAGTGAAAACAAAAGATTTTATATTGCTTATATAAAACATAGGCTGAATTTCCTATTTGCTCCTAGAGGAAATTAGAAATTTAAAAATTTTGGTACCAAAGAAATATTTCTCAGCTTAATCCTTTCAGATGGGGATATTTTTGATAGAAGCTTTACAACAGTTTAAAAATCAGAATTTTCACATTTTTTAGGAATACTTAGGGCCTAAGTGAAATCTCTCATTGCACCTTTAAGTGGATGATATTTTTATCTGAAGATAGTTCCCTTTAAACTCGAGGATTAGACACAAGATGCTTTTCCACATTAAGACATTTTGCTTTAGTAGTGGACATGTAATTACCTATCTCTTTTAGCGTTTTGGTGCATCACCTACCAGCAGTGTGCATGAATGTGACTCACTTGATATCAATATGATGTAAAACAACGTGTGACATCTTTCTCAAAAGGATAAGCAGTGATTTGCTATCCAGAACATTAAAAAAAGTCATAAAAATCCATGTATTTGTATCTTTGTTACTGGCATGGATGTGCTAACATAACCTAGGCTACATGTGGTTGGCTTGAAATCTGCATATTAAAGTAAAACCAGTACATTTTATCTGATTCTGGAATTTTTATATGCAGAGAAAACTTCCTACTTGAGATAAAAAAAAACATCTCCCTGCAAATTTTCCAGATTTTAAAGCATGATATTGTGCACCCTGACCCAAGCAATTTGACCTCAAACACACACATTATTGATCTTGTTTATTCTGTACAGGTGTGCAGCACAATCAGTTGTTCAGCAAACATTTCGAGTCACCATTACTGTAAGTCAGTTTGCGGGAGATGGTATGACAATTCATCAAATATTTCCTTGTTTTAGCTATTTGGTGATGGTGCGCCCGAGGCCCCGGGTTCGAATCCCGCCACGGATGTCCAACCTTCTTCAGCTTCTATCTCTTTACCCCTTCCCCTCCTCTCTGGCTAGAAACCAAAAGACTGTTAGGGTTAGCTAAATAAGAACACTGACTATCTGCCCCGTGAACATATTCCCTTAAATGGTTAGTGGGTAATATTTGTTGCAGAACCCTCCAGAGTAAAGATAGGATCAGCTACAGGGGAGGACTCCAGGGGATCTAGACCCCACTTTTTTTACATTATTCTTTTAAGCTTGAGGGGCAGGCCAGGATTTACCATTGGCCCAATTGGGCCCTGAGAGATCAAGAGTTTTAAACAAACATATATATGGTGGCCCCACAACTGTGATTGAATCACATTTTATTGAAAATTTGCAAATGAGCTCATTAATATTCATAACCTTTTCAAAAAGTATACAGCACATGACCTTGTCATGTTCTATCACCATGCCAAGGTAGAAGTTCATTGACAAATCGGTTTAGTCTGTAGGGAGGATTAACAAATTTTCTTAAAAATATGCAAATGAGAAATGAACCTGTCCAAAGAGTATACAGGACATGACCTCTTCATGTTCTATCATCGTGCCATGATAGAAGTTTATTGAGTAATCGGTTTAGTCTGTAGAGTGGATTAATGCTTTTGCTGCCTATCCGCCCACCCATTCCGCAGTTTAAAGGTGCTTGTTCCGATTTATGTGTATTGTGTTCTCTACTTGATATGAGAGCCTGGCACTTCTACATACACCCCACCAAGTACCGTGGGAAACAAACTTGCGGTTTTGATGGTAGACGCAATAATGCATGTTGCAAAGCCCTATTCAATACTGTGCTAATATTGATGGTTAACCACTAAAACGGCAGTTTTTTGTTTTTAATCTTGGAAAGAAATGGATTTGAGGGCTCAAATTTCAGGACGACAATGAGAAAAATACGGTCTTTCATCTGATATCAAATCGATACTACTTCCGGGTAAATCAGGGGGTCCCAAAGACGATCGGAACATGCACCTTTAACATAAGCCCAAACAGGCCAAAAAGAGGAAGTTAACTGATGTGAAGGGACATGGTCTAAATTCAGCCTGAGGGTTAAAAAGAGAAAGATAATGGTCATTAACTCCCCCTTTTATGTAGTACACAGAGTAGACACAAACTCAGTATTTAACAGTTCACTTGTGATTCATTTACTGTGACATGTAAGCTGCCATATTGTTCATCACCTGTAGGGATGAGCATGTCAATATGTGTAGTACCGTATCAACTATCAACTTCACATGACTTTGGGATGGGCGTACATATATGAACAATACACCCCCAAGCTCATACACACGATGAGTGATTAAACCACCTCGCACTGATTAGTTCATGTACATGTATTTGAGGTAAGCGGTTCTCAGTGCCAAGGGGCCCCTGAATTGTTCGGCCTGGCATAGGGCTCTGAACAAGTAAACCAGGCTTGTTCAAAAGCCTTTTCCCCCCCCCCCCCCCCCCCCCCACACACACACAAAGGGGTCCTTCCTTCTGGACCCCATAAAAGAACTCTTTCCCAGATCTCCATTGGGGCATTCACCACAGATGATCACCATTCCAAAAGACTTCTTCATATTTGCTCTATACTGGTAATGAATGCGCTGACTCCCCTAAAAATGCACACGTTTTCAGTTTCAAGATGAGTGCAATTATGAGCTTGTCAAGCTGACAAGTGTGCATTAATTAGAGGTTAATGTCTGCAAATTTTTAGCTTTGAGTACATTGGCAAAAAATCAGCATTACTAGAGCAGACAATTTAAAAAAAAATCTGAATATGGCATGAAATCCAATGCAGTAATGTTCCAAATGATAAAATGTACACACCCACCCCTAAATGAATCAATCCAGCACACCACGTATGCTTATTAACATGACGCACTGTGCATATCAATGCATGATTTTATCCAATCATGTGTCTTCCCTTGAAATATGCAATTGTTAAGCCATTTATAAACACTTAGCATTTTTTCCTTTCATAGACAATAACTTAGCATTTTTTTCTTTCATAAACAATTTGGCTTTTTTTCCCTTTCATAAACAATAACTTAGCATTAAGTTTCTACATCAAATATGAACTTTATAGAAATATGCTTGAATTAAAAACTTAAAACACCAACTTGTAAAAAGAAATGATCCAATGGCACATACACATTAAATTACCATATTGAGCGCTTGGAACACAAAACCGTTAAGAGCATTATGTAATGCGAACAAGCAAAATGAGTAATTTTTCGGGAAAATCAAAATTTTGTTTTCAGTTTCAGTGTATGTTTCATTTTGTAGGTTTCATTTTTCTGAGAACCTGGACACATCTGTCCATCCCCTTTCTGTCACCTGATTATAATGGTGCAGCTGCAGTAAGAAAATGCCAATTACAGACATTTCTATTTTGCACCCAATGACATTACTGTGTTGTTTTACCATTAAAACATTTTTTAGCCTTTAAAGAGGGGACTAGGGAGAGAAATAGAGAAAAATTAAAGAAGGTTCATTTTTGCGAATTGGTATTTGCTGCCAGGGAGCAATAGATGCAGTGATTATTTTGAGGAAGTTGCAAGAGGAATAACGAGCTAAGCGGAAAAGCTGTATGTGTTTTGTGGATATGGAGAAGACATTTTATTATGGTTAGTACCGAGGAAATGTGATTGCGTGGGCAAGAGGAAGAAAGGGATACCAGAAGTAATGGTTAGAGCAGTGATAAGTTTGTATGAAGGAGCAAAGACAAGCGTTAGAGTGGGGTCTGATTTGTCTGAGGAGTTTGAGGTGAAGGTGGGTGTGCATCAAGGTTCTGTACTTTCGCCAATGATTTTTGCAATTTTGATTGATGTAGTTACGGAGAGTACAGTGCAAAAGAAGATTTGATGAGTGAGATGTTGTATGCTGATGACTTGGTTTTAATGTGCAAGACAATGGAGGGACTGAGGGAGAAGTTTTGGAAATGGAAGGAGGCTTTTAAGAGTAAGGGTTTGAAGGATAAACCTTGGGAAGACAAAAGTGCTGGTGAGCGGGGTAGAGAGGGAGGTGGTAGTGAGTAAAGTTGACTCATGTGGTGTGTGTGGGAAGTGGGTAAAAGCAAATTCAGTGTGGTGTGAGAAATGTGGGAAATGGATCCATGGGAGATGCACAAAGACGAAGAGAGTGCCCCAAGTTTGGCAAGAGATTTTATGTGTGGGAGATGCGAGAAGGGTGCTGGAGGGATGGTGCAACAGAAGGAAAAGTTGTGTGACAAGGTGGAATCAGTGAAGGAGTAGTACCTGAGGGACAGGGTTAGTGGGGGTGGTGGATGTGAGGTGGCTGTGACAGCTAGAGTGAGGTATGGGTGGGTGAAGTTTAGGGAATGTGGAGAGTTGTTGCAAGGGAAAAGATATCCTATGAAGATGAAAGGTATGGTGTATATGAGTTGTGTGAAATCAGTGATGGTGTCTGAGCGAAAATGAGATGGGGATTCTGAGGAGGACAGAGAGAGCAATGATGAGAGCGATGGTGTTGTGAAGTTGATAGATAGGATGAAGACTGAGGACTAGATGCAGATGTTGGGTTTGGAAGAAGCGGTGGACCGGTTGGCGAAGGCAAATAATGTAGCTGGTATGGGCATGTGCTGAGGAAGGAGGAAGGATGATGGGCGTGTTTTACAAAGGAATTTTGATTTCGATTGGTGGGTGGAGTGGTGAGGTGGTGGTTTGAGGAGGGGTGGTCCAAAGAAGACTTGGAAGCAGCAAGTGGAGGAGGAGAGTAGGAGGGTTGGGTTGAAGATGGAGGATGCATTGAATCGGGTGAAGTGGAAGGAGGGAGCAAGGGCGGTTGCTGCGAGTGTGAGGTGCACCCGGTCACCTTTGTTCGCGGGGACAAAACCGGATTTAAATCTTTGGGTTTACTTACTCATAATGAGTGTATTGGACCAAAACCAGAGAGACTCAGCATCAAAGGATATCGGGTTGTGAAGACATAAACATAACTGGGGACGAAATAGATTCATATGGCAGTGATGTCGCATCTTATTTTGCTGGTTCTCAAAGCGGACAACTCGCAACTTTGAAAAACACAACAAAAAAAAAACTGGGGATGAAATAGATCAATATGGAAGTGAGTGTTTATACACGATACCTACAATTACCAAATGAAAATGTTTCTTTCTTCATAACCCGATATCCTTTGATACTAAACTTCATGGTTTGGTGCAATACACCCATACATGTATCTACTAAGAACCTTCTTATCCTTATTTTTTTCTCTCCAAAGTCCCTCTTTAAGTGATGGGTATTATGCAAAAAAAAAAAAAGACATTTTTTGTGTGTTCCAAGCACTCAACTATACACTGACAAAACTCAATGCACTATAATGCTTTACAAAAACTTGTTTCAACGTAAACATTTCACAAGATTTAAATAGATTTAGTTAGTTAAACCAAAGTTTTAAATCCGGTTTTGTCCCGCTAATGGGGGTGGCCGGATACACCTCACTCAGCAATACTGCTGTGTGAGGATTTATTGGAGCAAACGATAATTGATATTTACACAATTATGCTAGTCAAAATTCTAACTTTTTGAGATTCAATATTAACTTTCATTTTCAAAATACACGATTCAACTTCAGATCTAAGATCGGGCCCCATGATTTGCACAGAGCAAAAATAATATGTTTGCCTTTTTTTCACACAATACAACATGTAAAGATACAATAAATACACATGCAAATTGCATGCTGCTCGGTATATACAATAAGTGGCTAGGTTTAGGCACTTTAATTGCTTAAAATAAACAACTACAAAACTCAAAATCAAACAAACATACAATAGGAAAACCAGGTTAGGATGCCCAACCTATCATGCGATAGCTTTGTCCAAAGTCAACACATCCTAATATTGTCTTAACTAAAAATCAATGAAACACACTGTTTTATTGTCAAAAAGGTACCATGAAACTAATTCCATATCAAAATATAATGAATACCCTTCTTGTTTCCTGCCTGTTTTGGTGCATCGAAAAGGTATTTTTAATATAAGGCTGTCTACGCATCCAGGTCACTTTCCGATGCTTATCTTTATTGTCGGCCCTTGTATCACAACAATACTGCGCATATAGATAGCAACTCCCAATCTTAGTTTCATTGGAGGTGAAAACAAAGTTTGATTCGAGACCATCTGGCAGGGCATTTGGCACAGGCACTCTTTATGACCATTTCTATAGCTCCCCATTTTACATCTGGGTGAAGTGAGACAAGCGGAATATAAATGTGTCTGCCCAGGGAGACAACATGTTGGCCACGGCGGGGCTCCAACTCACAAACTAATGATCCCGAGTCCTGCGCTTTTCCCCTGGACCACACATGCTCTCATTTTGCACCAGTTACACTGTGTGCTATGGGAATCACCACCTCAACTCTATGACTTGTGAGGTCAGCGTAGACAGCCCTACAGTTAGCTAGAAAGGTTTATCGGATAAAAAAGTGAACCAAAATATTTCTTTATGGGTCACTCTATTACCCGGAGTATATAGAAACCTAAAAATATGTTAACATAGGACAATGCTACTTCACATTTAGGTTAAACCAAATGACCAAAAATAATTATTATATTTATCCCAGTAAGCACTCAGGGCACCAAAGTTGGTCATTTTAGATCTAATGAATATTTCTTGTGTGTGTCCATGTCCCAGACCCATCATTCGCCCAACTTTTGGGTACCATGTGCTTGTGTGTAAATAGGTAGTTTTCCACAATCAATTTTGTAGGAAAAGGGTACATATTTTCATTTGGAAAGTTCACAAAATTATGAAAAGGTGTAGTGTAGTTGTATGTAGTCACAGAAAACTCTGTAGGCCTAATATAATGAATTCATTTTTGTACGGGATTGTGTGATTTTCGCAATGGATTCTCTTTTAACACAATATAGACAAGATTCCTTTACAAAGAAAACTTTAAGCAAAATTCTGCATATATGTGCCCAGCCATTTCCTTTTTGATTAATATACATACCTTTGGTCTTTTCTATTCCTGACCTCTATGTACCTAGTTTTCTTGAAAACAGGCTATTATTATGCAGATTTCTGATTTGGCAAAATAGTGGTCTATTTACGAACCTCAAAATGTTTTAATTTTGCAGAAAAAGGAGTGCCCTTTTACAACAAAAAATGTGAAAAGGGGGTTTTCAATTCCTAAAAAAAACAAACATGGAACTCAAAGTTGGTTGGGCGATTGACGGGACCAGGGGTCATGTTTATTTCCCTTGTCATTTACATAAGGTCAAGGATTCAAGCATTAAATACAACTCTAGAGTCCAAAAATATTACAAAATTTTAAAATTGTTATAATTGCATATTTTATTATAATTTTTATTTTCAATCATTACATTGATTACTTGAAAATGGAATATAATGTATGCAATAAAATGATTTGTAATTTCACTGAAAAAATGGTATATAACATGATATAAACTTAATTTCATCAAATGCATTGTTGGATGCAAAGGGGTGCCCCTAGCTGATGATTCCATTGTTTTCTTTAACCAGGTCTGTGTCACTCCATAACCACTTTTCAAAAATACAATCGTTTTTCTTTTGAAATAAATTAATTACGTGTTACAAGGGGTTCTGCAGATTGTGTTAGTGAACTCCGTGATAGAATTTTTCAGAATAACATATATGGGTATTTATAACAGTGCTGATTAAGAATCTGAAATAAAAAATCATAGGCTCCTCGGACCGCTTGTGTCCCCTGCCGTCGCGGTTAGGTGAATGATAGGCCAACATGAGCCTTTGACCGGATATTGACTTGGACCTCAGAAACAAATGACGGGGTTGCCACTGAAACTCCATAAACCAAGTTGGTTCCAATGAACTTCAACTTTTCCAATGAGGTCAATTTTACATTTCAGCATATCTTACAACTTGACCTCACAGGACCTTTGACCTTGATATGTGACATTGACCAGCATTAACAAGAGGGAGAACCTCTGTTGCCCTGTGACATCAGTTTGGTTCCAATTGAAACTTAACTTTCCAATGAGGTAAATTTACAATTTCAGCCTCCTATCTACAACTTGAACTCACATGACCTTCGACCTTGGTGTGTGACATCTGACCTCATCCGACAAATGAGGGATCCCATGTTGCACATATGATTCAAGTTTGGTTCCAATTAAACTTCACTTTTAAAATGAGGTCAATTTTAACATTTTCAGCCTATTTTTACACTTGACCTCACATGACCTTTGACCTTGGCATGTGGACCTTGACCTCATCAAACGAGTGGGGGATCCCATGCTGCCACCTATGAACCAAGTTTGGCTGTAAATCCATGGTGAAAAGTATGAGGGATTAAGGCAAATGTTAACTTTTTCACAACAGACAACAGGACATCAAACAACAACAAAAGACATCAACAACAAACAGTGGACAAGGATCCCTATGTGTCTTCTGGCCTTAGGGAGGCGAAAAAAATGGGGGGGTCACTGACCTTGTGTGCTACAGCCAAAACAAAAAAGGTATGTTGTCGCTTTTTAAACCACACAAGTCTATTTGGCAAAAAGTAACACAAAAAAATGGTTAGATCACCTACAAAATAAAAAACTACTCGATATAATGTTTAATTTTGTTGAGGTCCCCCATGTTGTTCTTCAAAGCTTTGAAAAAAACTGGGGCCGGTCACCAACTTACTTTTTACATTAAATGCCTAAAACAATTGCGGCTTATCGTTGCAGCCGCAAAAGAGTTCGCGGTACATTCGGGCACGCAGGAAAAGCAGTGTGAACTCCGTGCGTAAAGGATGTGCGCCTGAATGCGGGCCCATAGGGATGCGAGCGATTGGTTTTGGTTTTAATTATCTTGCCGCGAATAAACGACAGAAATCACAGTATTACGCGTTGTGGAACCTTTTACATCAAAAAGCAAATTCTTTCTTTTGCCGTGGCAGTGGGTGCAAATGGAATGCTCAAAGTCAAACAGCTTGTGCGTGTAAACAGATCACACATCAAAACCCCCTTAAAGAGACATGAGATTTCCAGAAAGAAGCGCCCCCCAATTTGTTCGACCACGGTTTTTGCTATTGAATGCTTACCAATGTATTAGATCACACCTGAAGGAATGCGAATACGCCGTCTTTTCGTTAATAAGATGAGACTTAGGTAGTACGTTTGTCGTGCAAGACGAAAGTCAAAGCATGTTATCAATGGGGACGATTGCGATTAGCAGGCAAAGTTCAAAACAAGGTTTGCGGTTTTCTTTTACTTGTTTGGTTCAATAACCTTTGAAACGGTCTTGGTAGGTGGTCCTTAAGAATGGATCCAGTTGAAAATTGATGAGAGAAATTGTTGTCTCAAATTATTCCCCCTCTGTCACTTTAAGTATAGTTACTCCAGCGGTAGATTGGTTAACACGCATCGACAGACTAGCCCAAAAGTGACTTTTGCAGCCTCTTGAGCGTGATGTGTTGAAAGTAAACAAATAAACCTTTTTATAAAATTGTTGTATACAAAACATACTTCTATAGGAAAAATACAATGTTATAACATGCATGATTTTGTTTTGGAAACCCTGACATTTGAGGTATTATCAGGTTACAATAAGGAATGGTTTCTTTAATTCGGGGATACTTGCAAAAAAAAAAACATTACAATATGAAACCTATGTGTCTTGATTGGAAACAAATCATCTCAATTTTAAAGGGAGGAACCGTTACAATGAATAATATATACAATATCCTCACATATAAAATACTTATGACCACATATTGATGGTTTATCGAAAACAGAATATCATAACAATGAATTCAAAACCATATAGTATTATGGACTATGCCCTATTCAAAATACGACACGGCCAGCAGTTTGCGGCATACCACACAAAGGAAATACAATCATGAATTGAAAGCGTCACGGGTTGTGAAGGCGTATTTATGGCCCGTTACTGTGCCGTCGGTATCCACATAATGATATCCCAGAATACAGGCGTGCCAAATTTCAAATGGCGCATGGTCAGACAAATAAATTTTTAAATTTTTATGATTAGTTTAAATCCGCTGTTCCATGAAACCACTTGATGTGTTCAATAATCATTTTGGTATGAACGGGAAAGTATTTTAAATCAAGACCCAAAAACCGAGATCCCACAAACACAAATAACATTTACAAAGGATTTCTATAAGCTGCATACAAATACGGTCTCTTCAAATGGAGGGCACTTTGTGCCTGGATTTGGTCTTGAATTCATTGAAGTGGTTTCTTCAGGGTCTTAAATTCATGGATGCAACAAAAGTTGAAGGGATTAGCAGCGATTTGCTAATCCGAAACATCGAAAAAATCATCAAAATTCATATTTTTATATTTTTGTTTATGGCATGGATATGCGAACATAACCTGCAAGTGGTTGGCTTGAAATCTGTGTATTGAAGACAAGGCAGTACTTTTTATCCGATTCTGTAATTTCTATACGTGCGTATCAAAATTCCGTCTTGAGATCAAAAAAGCCTTTCCCGGGGAATATCACAGATTTTCAGCGTGATATTGTGCACTATGATCAATACAGTTTGACCTCAAACACAAACATTATTGATCTTTGTTTATTCTGTACTGGTGTAAACCACAATCAGCTGTTTAGTGCAGATTTTGAGACGCTGTCGCTGTATGTCTATTTGCGGGAGACGGTATGACAAATTCCCTCAAATACTTAAATTTTTTCACTATTTGGTGGTTTGTTTCTACATTAAAGCAGTTATATGGAATTGTACACACTTATCCCTGATTTATAAGTTAAAAAGTGCATTTCCAAATTTTTCCCGATTCTTTCGCAATATCGCTGCTAATCCCTTTAATTCCTCATTGTATTGGGTATTTAAAAATAAGACGATTTTTCCAGTTCAAGGCATTTTCAGTTTTCAGTGTCACAATATTCAAATCTCAATACTGGCCAGCAGTTTTTTTCCATGATGCCATCAATTAATCATACTCTATATTATATCTGCTTTTAGTCATTCATTAAGTAGTTGACAACACAGACGACATTTTTGGAGTACATTTTGGGATACACTTGAATACTGTACAGTTTATCCATTAGGTAGGATTTCAATGACATGGCTGGATTCTTACTCAGATAGTAACGGGAGCATGTTTATTCTGTTAAGGTTTCTGAATTCATAAGTGTGTCAGAAAAAGAGTGTCAAATGGGTCAGGTTACAGAAACTCCCAATAGTAACCATCAGTGAGCCTGAAATCCGCTGTGGTATCTGAGCAGGGCTAGAATTTCGGCGAGAATCCGAGAATCGATTCTCGCAAAGATTCTCGTAAATTGATTTGCGTGAATCAATGTTGATTCTCGTAAACTTTAGAACTTAACACAGTAGCGAATTAGATGATTCCCGCAAAATTCATTTGTGAGAATCAAGACTGATTCTCACACTCTGCAACGAAATTCTTCCCCTGCTGAGGATTTGGCAGTTTAATGTGTGTGGTATTTAGGGGTTTCTTAGGATGTTAGGATATGGCAACATAGTCCATGTATTTACAAAATGTTGATATGAGACCATACCTGCTGTAATTTGTGCATACATACCCTCATCAAATCAAGAGCTGATTCCAAAAATTGTACCGGCGGAATGTAATTCCCCGAAATGGATCTTTTCCCCAGATTGGCAAACCAAACTGTGGGGAGTAGTAGTAGTAGTAGTTTAAATACGGTTGTGTGGTTGTAAAACGGAAACGGATTCACCTCACACTCGTAGCAATCGCCCTTACTCCCTCCCTCCACCTCGCCCGAGGAGGGCATAATGTAATCAAGCCCAATCGGCTTGCGGTTTGCACTCTGTATTGGTTGTACTTCCTTGGAATCATTTTGTTTTTTGGGTGCCGTCGTCCATTTCCTGAATTCTGAAATGTATTGTACTATCCATTTGGCACAACTCTATTTACTGATCGACAAATTGGGTTAAATGCTACAGTGCTCAACTTAATTCATACTCACTATAGCCCTAATACCCCATGTGTAATTTCACACAAAATACCACAAACATTGGACTGCCAAACCACCAAATACCACAGGGAAATTTCATGGTCACTGATAGTTTGTATGCAAACATATGGGAGGTGTGCTACTGGAACACGAAATACCTTGATGGTAGCACAGCGTCGTATTTTGGGGTGTTAAAGGTCCCAGGAAATGCAAATAGAATTGATTGTGGTTTGTGTCAAGTCTACAAGGAGGGGCTACAAAGCATTCAATATTTGGGTTGATGATGACATCATTAGTGAAACTATTGATTTTTCAGAGAGTAATAGAAAATTCCAGGTGACTGGTGTGAATATATTCATGACACTGACTGAAAATCAATAGATTCACTAATGATGTCACTGGTAGTGTATTCTTTTTTCTGGCCCTGTTTATTGGAAATGGAATGTCCCTATAAAGATTTGGAGTAGGTTTGTCATCTCATTTCCTGGGACCTTTAAGGATAAAGGTATCCAACCATCTATTGAAGTGGTGGATGATAACCTCATTTGCAATTGCACGTACATTCAAATAAATCTACCTCTACATCTGGTCTCAACCAAACAGTGACATCCATGTCAGGTCGCATGTGTTTCAGACCTTGGAAGTGTGGCTTGAGCAAGTCTGTGGGAGGGTGACCAGTGATTAAAACTTTCATTGATCTGAGCTTATCCATTGACTCTGCGATCTCACAGATTATCTTTGGCGTGGGGAACACCCGTGTCGTCTGCAGCTTGCCAACAACTTCCAGCCGTTCCAAGGACGGATGATTCATGAGATACCTGGTGCCAAAGTCTGTGAGTTTGGGACAGCGCTCTAGCCGAAGAAGCTTGAGAGCTTTCAGCTGCGTTTGAATAAGTTCTAAGAAGCCATCGTCGACCTCGTCACAATCTATTAGCACTAGTTCCTGTAGATCTGGAAGTCCCTTTGCGAGGGATGCGAATCCGACAACGGTGAAAGATTGGATGTTCTCGATCCATATTTGCTGCAACCTCTTGCAGGACCTCAAGCTGCCAATACCCGCATCAATGGACCTCTGCTCATCGGGCTGAGTTGGCCCTGACCGAAGTTTTATATGAGTAAGGTGCTTCATATTGCCGGCAATCTGGCGGAGAACTTTGTTTGTCGCTGACGATTCACGTATGCAACTCTGCAAGCAAAGATCTTCCAATCCAGTTAGCTGTTTAGCAATGGCTGACAAGTCATTGACCCTCTCAAACGATATGAGGGACAGTGACCTCAACGAAGTGCAGCGACTCAATCTACGAAACAATGCTGGCGGGAAGGACACATGGCGTTCTAGAACCAGTTCCTTCAAGTTAGGAAATGGGTCCTTTGCAAGTCCTTCCAAGGAATTTGGTGGTACCACTCGACCTCTCTCTGCCCAGCCACTCTGAACTTTAAGTTTTACCACATTATTTGGCATGAGTGATAAATCTGTTGTTCTCACACCAGCTGTGGGTAAAAAATCTTTGTATTCAAAGCCACTCCCTAAGGAAAGTACTTCCAATCTGGGACAATTGTCTCGAAGAAATTGAAGGATGCTGTCACTAGCTATGCAGAGATTCAGAGTCCGAAGGGACCCACTGATGTAGGTTCGTAGGAATTTAAGTGCTGGCTTCTCTTTCTTTATCAATGGTCTCAATTCAAAAGATATCCGAGCTGGAGCTTCAATTCTCTTTTGACGTCTCGTGTATGGTCTGTTGAGTTTTCGATTGCGACGGACACTGGCTGGAAGAACCTCCACCCACTCCCACATGTCAATGTGTCTCCACAGGGTCCCAAATTTTAGAACTCGATTCCATCTCTTACATACTCTGTATTAAAAGACATGAATGCAAAGGTCAATTGGAGATCCTCTTGTTGTCAACTCTAAGGGACGGGTGATTATTTATGCTGGGGGGGGGGGAATTCGTTTGTTGGCACAAAAAAAAAATTCAATACATGTACCCCTTTGCTTCTGTTAAAAAAAAACAAAGCTCATGCCCACCTTGAAGAAAATGTTCATGTTTCCCCCTTTGCTCACAATTTTGTTTTTATTCCCTCTTCAAATACTCCATTCCCCCTCAGATGTAAATAATGACTCCTCCCTAAATGTTATAGTTTCTTAAATTATTGAGGACAATGAAATTGTTTTAAGGCAATTGGATCAGGTAATTGTGAGTGCATATGGTAATGTTTTTGAGCCCCATTTTTTGTCACATCCAATATTTTATCAAAATCAAATTTCTAGTGGGGACTGTACTGCTCAGAACTCATGTGACTGTGAAAATCTGGATAAAATTTGTAATTTCGGTACCGTACTTATGCCATTAAATAAATAAAATCAACATCGGTCCTCGGACCGCTTGTGTCGCCTGCCGTCGCGGTTTGTGAATGATAGGCCCTCACATGACCTTTGACCTTGATATGTGACCTTTGACCTTGATATGTGACCTTTGACCTGATATTGACCTTTGACCTTGATATGTGACCTTTGACCTCATTAATAAATGAGGGATCCAGTGGTACACCTATGACACACTCGTTTGGTTCCAATTGAACTTCAACGGTCAAATAGTTGACTTTTACTTCGGCCTTTTTTACAACTTGACCTCACATGACCCTTTTTGACCTTGGTATGTTGACCTTTGACTGGGTATGTAACCTTGACTTTGGTATTGACCTTTGGACCTCATAACAAATGTGGGGATGGTCATGTTGCACCCTGTGACCCAAATTTGGTTTAAACCACAAAGTATGTGGTATTACAGGCAAATGGTAACCTTTTTTCACACACAACAGACATCAACAAACCACAGACTCACAACAGTGGACAAAGTGATCCCTATGTGTGTCTTTCTTCCTAAGGCGGCGACACAAAAAATATGGAAGCACTTTTCCCCCGTCGCCATGACTGATCATACCTTGCCACTGATCGGAATCCCTTTCTTTTGATGGTCAGATAGGAGAACACCACAAGTAGAGCATCATCAGTTAGCTGCCCCACGGGGCATACCGGCCTCTCCCACCTCCATCGGCAATCATTGGTTACGACCATAGCTGCCCAACCCTACACAGGCTGCTGCTGCGGAAATGGCGCCCCCTATAGTGATAAATGGCTTAGATTCCAACCCTTCACTGTAAAGGAATGAAACAAAAATAAATACTGGAATAATAAATAGATCAGACAGTAGGCTACTTATTGAACGTAGTGTACGTTGCGAATGAGAAATGCTTTACTTTTTTATTACACTGTGAAAATCAGATTCTCGGATGCGTGCCCAACATTCAGTCTCCGATCTTGCGTTATTAGTCTTCAGTTTTACTATTCTCTATAGTGACAGGACATGTACCTAGCTTCATGTGGAATCAGAGAGAGTACTTATGAACTGTAGATGTTCTGCATCACCTTTACTGAATGACTGGCATGGTTTTGAGGCAAGAACTATTTGGTAAAAAATTGTAACAAGGCGTCAATCAACCACAAGTCGCCCCTTCTTTCTTCGCGCATAGCGGTAAGAAAAAAAAAAAGAGCACACCAATGCAACTGTAATGAGTACGGGTGTCGCCAACAGAGTGTTGTCAAGCAAGCAGGACTGACTTTGAAATAAAGGTTGTGCTCGGTAAAAGCTCCCCTGGTCATATCGGAGAAGGTTTAAAAGGGTAAGGGTTGGGCATAAATTGGATATTTTTTTTCTAATTTCTTTCCAAACGCGTGGATTCTTAGGCCATTGTTTGGTTCTAAAAACAAATCAGGAGCTTTTTGGCCTAAGATGAATTTTTTTTAGGTCGGTAAAATGACTTTAAATTTTTGTACATGAATCAATAGGATATTTTCCTATTTTCAGAAAAACCAAAAAAAAAACGACTATCCTTTAGTCATTGTTTTGCTAAATTCCTCAAAAGGTGCATTAATCATTACAGCTAAACACTTTTTTCAAGAAAATTAAACAAAGTCATTCTCAATGGCAGAAATACTATTTTTTTACAAATTCATTTCACTTAAGGCAAGGCAATACACAGATAACCAAACATGACCCAGATCTTATGGATTACTGGATGTTGAAAGACCGTGTAAATTTGTTGTAAGGTCACGCCTTTTATAACATGTCAAATACCTCCCAATTGTATTTCTGGAGTGTTTTTATACCAACAAGTGCTGCTAGTATTAACCTAACAAGACTATTTGCAAGAGACTCGTAGTTGTGTTATGAAGGGCATTGTATTGTTTTAAGGGTCACCTATACAACCAGTTACAATAACAGGATGCCATGACCCATGCCAATGCCCATGTGCCATTGTTTTTCATTCCAACTGTGATGCTATTATAACAGACCAAAAGAACAGTAGAAGGCACCTTCGTGAAGTAAAGAGTATGTTTAGTGGGCTATAATTCAACCATTACGGTAAATGATTGCATGCTTATGAAGTGACTCTACACTCCCTCTTGCAAGCGTGAAGAACATTTTCCCTTTATTTAGGCAATCGGGAACTTGATTACTTTGGAACAGGTTTTTATATTTAGGGAAGGAATATACCTATGCTTATGGTGCTGTAATATAAATGTCATGGTTTTCGTTTGTGTCAGATTTTGGCAGGGTGAATAATTTTAACCACCAAATCCCATTGACCTTCTGTACACAAACTTAAAAGTCCATTTTACCAACCTAAAAAGTCATCTTAGGCGAACAAAAAAAAAAAAAGCCTCCTTTTCCTTCTCCCCGATTTGTTTTCAACAGCAACCAAATGGCCTAAGAATCCACTCGTTTTGAAAAAAAGATTTTCACTCTCCACTTTCGTTTTGCCCTACCAGCCTATAAAAAATAAGGGAGTCATTTTCATGGCATATCCCAGTGCTAACCATGTGTAGAGCAGAATCCCAAGGGAGCTTTAAATCACTTTTCTACAAAGGAGAGCTGTAGGGGAAGCTATTGCTCTCCCTCGCTTAAAAGTCAGATCCCTGAGCGATAAACTTCCAATGTTCTAAACTAATTTTTTGAAGCCCTTCTGAAATGATCTTGCTAGCCCGAACTGCTTACACCCACCCACCCAAAAAAGGTTTTCATGTCAACATATACATTTTAATCATAAAATCAAATTTGTAAGCTTAAACCTTGAGGTGCTCTTTCCCTCACATAAGGCAACAATACATTTTCCATCACATTAACATCAAAGATGCATGCATACCCCGGCACGTACAATAGCACAGGGGAAGCTTGGGGATGGGGGAATTTTTTACAATTAAACACATAGGTAAAACCCCAAATTTTAATGCAATGTTATTGCTAAAATAGCTTTTTTTCAGAATTTTTTAATTGTCCCCTCCCCAGTCCTACTAATGCCCCAATTTTGGTACTCTACTCATCTGGAAAAAAAGTTATATGGCCAAATTTTGACTTGTTTGTATCCAACACACACACACCCGTATGTCCACACTCCACATCGCCATGTAAAAGCCGTGATTTGCTATGCAATCCGTCCAAAAAGAGGGTGGTGGCAAACATGCCGGCGAACATTGGTTCCGTTTCCCCGCAACAATCATCACACCTATAGATTTGTCCTGGTTAACACAGCGACAACGCTTAACACCGAAAGCCCGTATCCATCGGGTAGATGAAAGCGATGCTCCCATCGCCTGAATCCCCCGGAAGGGATTGAGGCGATTAAGGGCAAAGACCTATACCACAGTGGCCCGAACAACTACCCGTAAGAACAGAATAACGGATAGTAGCCAAAGCCCCGTGGATGTACCGGTCTATAATGTATGTAACGTATTATCATTAAAAGGAAGTACATGACACAAACATGGTACACCAGTACTTCAAATACAACCATACACACAGTGTCCGCTGAAGTAGATCACACCGCAACCCAGCCCCCGCATACACCGCCGCGCCCCGAACAGTACAGGGACAAACGAGGGGATAGCGCAAGAATAACTAAGTCAATCTTCCACAAATTGTCACCATTACAGCATCTCCGGCCCGATAGACTGATTGTCAACGGTACTGGAGTTTGAGGTAAGCAGGAGTCAGTATACCGTGATGACATAAGGTAAACACTGAATCAACCCGTTAAGATGATCTTAAACCAGGGTTGACACCTGACGACACGTAGCAAAACGACGCTAGCCAACTCTAGCGGGAGAGGCAGACCAACCTAGTTGACCAACTCTCCCAGCCGCCCGGCTACTAACCGCATGCCCGTTAGCGCACACCCCCTTTTTCCTGCCAAGCCAATCCAAGCGGATCCGCCTCACGGCATGCAAGGGATGGGTACACTAAACTGCCGGCAAGGATGTCGGGCTAGGATCCCCAAGCAGAAGGCGGTGAGCCCCAAAGTCTCGCCCCGTTCACAGAACCGTGATCCTCCACAGAATAGGTAGTTCAACTCCCGTTAATATGCATTGTCTCGCGCATCGACTCGTAAATCCTGAGATGAATTGTCTATTGTTCGCTAATCCCACCCCCTGAGAGGATGTAGCAATGGACCGACATCACTAAAGGGATAAACGAAATGATACATGCTCAGCCGAAATCCCTTCTGCAGGGACCGAGGCATCAGGGTGGAGACAGCTTAGTAAAAGCCAACAATCACCCTACAGAAGTACACTGCGTAGGGCTAAACTCGCCGCAAATCTCTCGAACCTAACCCCGTGAATAAATTGTCCTTGTAACATATTTCGACAGAGAAATTAGCAACGGCCCATCAACACAAGGGTTCGATCGAGAAAACTCATCCACCGCTAAAAAATCCCCGAAGGGATTTAGGCCACCTTGTGGTGACCATCGAAGCGGGGCTGGCGACTAGAGCGCCAGCCAGCCCTCGCTGAAAAAGCCAAACACTCCTGCCGCCATGCAGAACTCCCCGCGGTCGCTACGGGCGTAATGAGTTTTGAGGCCAGCCGAATGGAGCCAGGATAATCGCCCCTACTAAACAGGCGAAGCGTGGCCCCATAGCGCTTAGGAAAACACACATCCAACAAACAATTGAATCCCTGAATGGGATTCAAGCTGATGAATGGGTATTGTCCAAACGACACGGCAAATCCCCTCAGGAATGTCCTTTGTTTTGGTCTAAATCCGCCGGTATACAGACCATGGACAGCACGAGTAGATTCTTCCGCCTCGGTCAAAAAAAGCGCCGTGTAGCCGACATCACCCCCTGTGATGATGAAGGCAAAAAGGCATCGATACCAGCGTAGTAAAAGCCCTAAAATCGCCCTATAGATATAGAGGAAGAAGGGCCCGACATCACCGGGTGGGTTTTCCGCTGGCAACCGGGGGTGCTTGCAGCGGGAACTGCCACCGGTAGACGCTGCCCCGAAGGCAGCGCCGCCGTTAGCGAACCCATAGAAGGACACAACCCCCTTAGTGACAGTGGACAAACCATGACGGTGATAATGATATGGGATAGTATATGGAGCGGTCCATTAATTTTTGGGGGGGGCGGTGTGGGAAATGGAGATTTCAACTTTTTTTTTTTGGCAAAAATTTTCGCATTCCCCCTGGCTTCCGTTCAAAAATTTCACGTTCCCAGGTTCCCCCCCTTGATCATCATGATCATGCTGATTTTCCCATTTAAAGTTTCATGTTCAGCCATTTGCTGAACAGTGGCGTGAGATAACTTCATAGTGTAGATTTTCCCCCCCCCCCCCTCCATTGATGAAAATTTCATGTTCCCCCCATCTCTCTTACAAAATTTTTCGTGGTTCCCTCCTCAAGCCTCCAGTACCCCGTGGCGTAAATATTTACCCCTCCCAGGGCTAGTCTAGTACACGGAGTCATACTGAAATTTTGGGCATGTCAGAAGAGTCATTATCAATCTTTTGGCAGTTTCCATTTACAATCACCCCATTTCTAGTAAAACATTACATCAGGTCCAAATCATTAGCACGAAATCCCGACCGAATATCTCCAAATGCCTGCACAAATATTTTCATTGACGAACACAAAAATTGCAGGAGAATAAAATAACAGTACAAGTAGGTGCATGATTATGATAAATACTGCGGCCATTAGCTTTTTTTCTTAAGTGTATTGACTTCCGACGCAGCACTGCGTCACCAGTGTCGCATGAGTCTCTACAACTTTATACATTGCTTTGATCGCTAACTGGCTTTTCAATCATTATTGGTCCTTCCGTCGTTCCGATCCACCCCAAAATGTCAAAAACGACGTAAAGGTTCCCTGTACTAGTGCGGACTGGAAAAGGGAATTCTACCGTGATGAACTTTTTAATTGGGCTACTCGCATCACGGTAGAACATCTTCCGTAACAATAAACTTTAGCAGTGTCAATGTTATGTAAAATGAATAGTCCTTCCGAAGCCAAAAGGTTTCCGCAAATTTCCGCCGTTTTTTCGGAGCTAAATAAAAATTGTTTAATAATAATCCCCGCTCGTAAAACAAGGCACAACAGCTTACCTCAGAAGTCGTTTATCAATCCTAAGAATGCATAAAATTCATAATATTAATTCTGAGATACCAAATTCAGGGGAAATCCTTCCACATATAATTGTAATGGTCCACAACATGACTACAGCGGCAAGACGAGCCGCCATTACTCAACTGTGAAAGCAAAGTGCAGATGTATTTTGTTTATTCTAAGCCTTTTTTTGCAAATCCCTGGTGATGATTTGTATTATAACGTTTAGCACACAACTTGGGTGGTAATTTTTAATCTGAGTTTGTATTGTGAACTTCAGTAAATATTGCTGTACCGTGTTAAGTACACTCTTTCTGCAAACCTAAATAGAGCGGGTCCCATAACGAAAACGGCAATTCCTCTAATACGGCCCCACCCTTAGGACAAGGATGACGTCATCAAACCCACCTAAGTTTACTACTGAAATTAATACCATCAATTCTGAACATGAAGTGCACGGTATTTCGGTTTGATCGATATTGCTGCTTGTCAAATATATTGTTGGAACGCAATGCTTTAACACAGATATAGAAGAGGGCGACAGTGAAAATGTCGTCTGCTACCTGCTAGCTAAACAGTACGAGTCCGGTCACATATGGAAAGAAATTTTGATTTATTTGTCTCCAAACTATAATTGTTAAGCAAATATAGCAAAAATTCTTGAAAATTAGCTTTATTATTCCGTAACACTCCATGTAGTCCTAAAAGCATTAATAAGATTGATGGCCGACACCGATATATACCCTTAAACACCCATTTGCCGATTTTTACATACACAGTAAAGTATGGGCGGGTGGGCGTAATAAGGGACTATATAATCTGTTCGACGCTCTCTATATATACCTCCCTTAATACAGCCCCCCCCCACTTTGAACATTTTTTGTAGCAGTAGTATAGGAGGGTGGCGTATAAGGTCCTATCTATAGTGTTGACTATCTCTTATAACTCCCCTAATACACCCACTTTGGGTCATTTTGTACTCAAAAGTTGGAGGGTGGGCGTATTAAGGATATATAAATATAGAATTGAATAGCAATCAATCTTAATGAGCACCCGTCCCGAGGACTGAAAAGGGGCTTTCTTTGGGGGACTTTTTAAGCCAGGAAAATAGGGCTGTAGTGTTTGGGGGGGGAAGAAGGTTAAGCAAGAATGTAACGAGAACCAAGTGGTGGGGGTATTTTATTCTGGGTGGTTGCCTTTATTTCATGTTAGGTCATAGGCCATAGGCCCTACATGGATTAATTACGAATAAAGCTAATTTTCTAAGTTTTTACTTTAGGCTTTAATAATTAATGTAACCTTTTGGGCTTAAAGGTACACAACCATGAGGTTGGGGTATTTATTCGAGGGGGATATTAAGTATAGTTACGGAATAAAGCCATGCATTTAACTGTTGTTCCTGGTTTCATAGAGATATTTCAAGTTTAAAAAAAATTGATTAAAACGGAAACCATCCACCTTGGGAAACCGCGCACTCCCTTCACTACACCCTACTCCATGGTGGTGCTCATTACTATTTTCTTGATGAGATTATTACAGGATGCAAAATTAATTAATGACATAGGGTTTACTGGTTATAGATTAAGAGTTCCAGTTAGTGTTTTTACTTTAGTTATTTTTGGGCTTACAAAACAATACAGGGATCCAAATAAAACCCTAATCCCAACCCTAAACCCTAACCCTAAACCCTAACCCTAACCTATCCCAAATTGCTAGAATTAACGTTTTTTTCCGCGTCATATTGTTTTTTTATAAACTCCCCACAATTTCTGTCCGCCTTCGTGGAACCGCAAAATAATATTTTGGTAATTAAGCCCTTGGGACACATTTTGATTTTGTGTCTCCCTACTTCTGATTGTTGAAGAATAGCAAAATCTTGAAAATTAGCTTTAGTATTCCGTAACATTCATCCATGTAGGCCGAAAATATTAAATAAGATTGATGGCCGACACCTATAATACTCCCTTAATACACCCCCTTTGCCGATTTTTTACACATAAACTATAGGCTTGGGCGTATTAGGGACTATACTAATAGTGTCGCGAACGCTCTCTATATAGACTAACTCCCTTAATACACCCATCTTTGGTTGGGCCATGTTTTGTAACAATAAGTAGAGAGGTGGCGTATTAGGACGATATAATACGTTTGACACTTTCTAATATACTCTTACTCCTTAATACACCCCTTTGGGTATTTTTTGTACATACAAGTGGTAGGGTTGGGCGTATTAAGGGAGTATAAAATATAGAATGAATAGCATCAATCTAAAGTAGCACCCGTCCCGGAGGGACTTGAAAAGGGGCTTTCTTTGGGGGACTTTTTTAAGCCAGCAACGAGGGGCTTGGTAGTGTTTTGGGGGGAAAGAAGGTTTAAAACAAGAAGGAGTGGAAGAGAACCACGTTGTTGTGGGGGTATATTATTCCGGGGGTTGCATTCTATTCAAGTTAATCATAGCCTACATGGATGTACTTACGGAAGTAAAGCTAAATTTTCTAAGTTTTACTTTACGTTAATCTTAACTGTACCTTTGGGCGTAGAGTATTACAACCATGAGGTGGGGTATTTATCGAGGGGTCTATAGTACAAGTTACGGATAAAAGCATGCATTTTACTAATTTTTCCTGTCCATAAGAGATATGTTTATGTAAATTTTAAACGGAAACCTCACACTCGGAAATCCGCTGGCACTCCCCTCACTACAGAACAACCCTACTCCAGGTTCTCATTCTCATTACTATTTTCTTAATGATATTTATTCAACAGATACACAAATATTAATGAGCTTAAGGTTAGGGTTTAGGGTTAGGGTTTAGGGTTTAGGGTTTGGTTTAGGTTAGTTTAGGTTTAGGGTTAGGCTTGTAGTTAGGTATAGCCTTAAGAGTTTCACTTTGTGTTTGTTTTAGTTTTTGGTTTATTTGTTATAGGGTAACAAAACAAATATTTAAAATAAACTGTAATCCTAACCTTACACCCAAATTGTGGACTTTTTTTAAAATAATAAGACTAAATTCTACAATTAACATTTTTCCGCATATTTTTTAATTGCACAGACTTTTCCATCCATGTCCGGCCTGCCTTGGTGGAACCCGCAAGATATGTTTGTCATGTAATATGAGGCGTTACAATATCCCCGCGGTCAAAGTGCTATGTTTGAATGCAATGCATGCTTCAACACGAGATAGAGGGTACCAGTAACGCGTCTGCTACCTGCAAACATACGAGTCCTATCCCGTTACCATGGAAGCAATTGGTTTATTTATTTTGTCGCCAACCTTCTGATTGTTGAATAGAATAGCAAAATTCTCTTGAAAATTAGCTTGTGATATTCCTAAAATATAATCCCTGTAGGCCCTAAAAATAGTAAATAACGATTATGGCCTGACGCTATATATATACTACTTGGCCTTAATACACCCCTGCCGATTTTTACACAGTAAAGTTAGGGAGGGTGGGCGTTTAAGGGACTATATAATAGTGTTCGACGCTCTCTATATATACTTCCCTTAATACCCCCACTTTGGCCATTTTTGTACAGTAAAGCGTTAGGAGGGTTGGCGTATTAAGGGACTAATATTAATAGTGTTCGCCTTCTATAAAATACTCTACTCAACTCCCTTAAATACAAAACCAACACCCACTTGGGCCATTTTTGTAACATGAATTATTAGGAGGGTGGGCGTATTAAGGAGTATAATAATAAAGTGATAAAACATCAATCTTAATTAAAACACCCGTCCCGGAGGCACAGAAAAGGGGCTTTCTTTTGGGGGATATTTTTAAAGCCAGCAAAGAGGGGCTCGGTATTTTAGGGGAAGAAGGTTAAGCAAGAAGTTAACGAGAACAAAGAATTGGGGGTATTTATTCTGGGGGGGGGTGCATTTTTCATATGAAAGTATATTCTTGGATGACGTACGGAATAAAGCTAATTTCTAGGTTTTTTTTTTTTGTTTACTTTATTTTAATTAGGCATATTACTGTAACTTTTCAGGGTTAGGATTTAGGGTAATGGTTAAAGAAGCTTAATATAAGTTAGAAATGTACAACAACCATGATGTTGGGGATATTTTGGGGGGTGTATTATACTGGGTACACAAGTTACGGAATAAATCATGCATTTTATCATATATATATTTCCCATGTCTGCCTGCCTTGGTGTTATGCGCAAGGAATATTTTTGTAAGTGATCATGCTCTAATGGTAGTTTTTTCATGCTGAATTTTATTTGAGAAGCTAGGGGGTCTCAACATGCGCCCTCTAACAACGGTGGGCTTATTAGAGGATCTTGCCACGAAACGGTCATTCCGATTAAAATGCTTCTGGTTTTGCTCGTATAATTAGGGTTGCACAGCATTGGAACTAGGCTAGGCTAAATGTGTCACCACCTACAAATGCCTCTATGAAATTCGGCAGCCTCAACGGAATAAAACTGCATTTTTGACGTCATGTGTTGGCAGAATAACTGAATTTCATGCCAAAAGGATACAGAAAATAAAGCAAAATTTGCAAAGAATGAGATACTCACAACAACCAAACCAAAGCAACTTTCCCTCGGCAACGCTCCTGCTACGTCGTTCCTCAGCTGCCAAAATCTGATTAACCGCCCAACCTTTGACCAATGGGGCCCATCCTGTCACAACACAGAGGCCCACACCGCTGTAAAACAACAAATTTGGAATGTGCACCCTGACAACACGGGCTTCCTACTTATGCTTAATGCTCTTTGTTAAAATACTACTCGCCGTAGTGTACGGCCAGGGGGTACTGCAAAACCCCGAGACTCACCCTCTGAGGTCATAATAGCCCGAGGTTGCTCTGGCTTTTTTTCCGCTACGATAGCCCCTTGTAGAGGTAGGTACGGACGACGTTCAACGCTACGTGAACGAGCTACCCAGGTCAGTGCTGCACCCGCCGCCACACCACCTGTTTCCCTGGCACCATGGCATGCCTAGCACCGGAAGGTGGGCACCAGCGCCATTGTGCCAGACCTGGGACCACCATAGACCATATCGCTAATCTGGTAAATGTCAACAAGGCGCCTTACACATAAAATAGGAGGGTGGGCTTATTAAGGGACTATATAATAGTGTTCGACGCCTCTATATATACTCCCTAATACACCCACTTTGGCCATTTTTTTTGTACAGTAAAGTATAGAGGGTGGTCGTATTAAGGGACTATATATAATAGTGTCCGACGCTCTCTATATATACTCCCTAATACACCCACTTTGTCCATTTTTGTAACAGTGAAGTATAGGAGGGTGGGCGTATTAAGGAGTATAAATAAATTAATAACATCAATTTAATAACACCGTCCCGGAGGGGACAAAAAATGGGCTTTCTTTTGGGGGAGTTTTTTTTTTTTAATCGGCAAAAGAGGGGCTCGGTATTTTTTGGGAAGAAGGTTAAGCAAGAAGTTAACGAGAACCAAGAAGGGGGGGTATTTTATTCTGGGGGGGGTGCATTTTTTAATATTAAATTATAGGCACTTATGGATGAATGTTAGCCGGAATAAGCTAATTTTCTAGGTTTTTACTTATTTTAATTAGGCCTATTCTTTAACTTTTTCAGGGTTAGTGTTAGGGCTATGTTAAAGGAGAGCTTAAATTTTAGAGGGTACACAACCTGCGTGGGGATTTATTTGGGGGGTGTATTATACTGGGGGTACACAAGTTACGGAATAAAGCATGCATTTTTATCATATATTTATTTTCCATGTCCCTGCCTGCCTTGTGGTATCGCAGAATATTTTGTAAGTGAGGGCATGCGCTATGGGAGTTTTGCATGCTGAATTTTATTTTGAGAAGCTAGGGGTCTCAATGCGCCCTCTACGACGGTGGGCGTATTAGTTAGGATTTGCGACTGAAAACGTCATTCCGATTAAAGGATGCGTCTGTTTTGCTCGTATATTAGGGTTGCACTAGCATTGGGCACTAGGCTAGGCTAAATGTGCCACCACCCTACAATGCCCTATGAATTCCGGCATCCCAAACGGAATAAACGCATGTTGAAGGATGGGTGGCAGAATACTGAATGTATGCCAAAAGGAATCCAGAAAATACTGTCTGCGATTTGGCAAAGAATGAGATACTCACAACAACAAAGCCAAAGCAACTTTCACTCGGCAAAGCTCCTGCTATCGTTTCCTCAGGCTGCCAAAATCTATTACCTACCCCATAACCCCGCCTCACCTTTGACCTGGTGCCCATCCTGTTGCCACACCGCTGTAACACAACTAAATTTGGGAATGTGCACCCTGACACTGGCTTACTTATGCTCTTTTTAAAATACTACGGGTGCCGTAGGGTAAACTTTAGTGCTCCGGGGGTACTGCACCCCGAACTGCCCCAATTCATAGCCCGATGTTTCTCTGGCTTTTTTCTTCCGCTACGATAGCCCTGTTAGGAGGTCGTACGGACGACGTGCAACGCTACGTGACGAGCTACTTCCAGGTCAGTGCTGCACCCGCCGCCACACCACCCTGTCCCTGGCACCATGGCATGCCTAGCACCGGAGGTGGGCACCAGCGCCGTGGTGCAGACCTGGCCCCACCATAGACCATATCGCTAATCGGTAAATGTCAACAGATGGGCGCTCCACCGAAAGCATGATGGGATCGAAAAAGGGGGCAAACACGAACCCGGAAGTTTCTATCTGCGATTGCCCGCTGTTTTTTACGCATAGAAACTACACAACCGGAGTCGGCAATCCCCGGTCGGCCTTCCAATCCTCCAATTCTACAAATTTGATCACGAGAAAGATTCCTACACGTTGATAACTAAATACAATTCTGATATTCACGTCTTGAGCCCTAATATTGTGGAAATCTTGCTTCTTGATTTTTAAGCTAAATTAACTTGTTTCCTCCGGAGAAATCGACGCGATAGCAGATAGTAATCTTTTTTTATTTTGAGTTGGCTTGGCCTCCCTTATCAGAGCTTTTATACATTGTCGCTACGGATGACACCTAATGGCACAATTTTTGCGAAAATGGGACCCCAATCTGATGGCCCTTTTCAGAATTACCCCAAAGCAGGAAAACGTGTAAACCACACCCACAAGCACGACATAAAAGCTAATAAATATAAATATTACAATTCCGTAATCCGTAATATCAGTTTATATCCCCCCGATAACCCACCCGGGGAAAACTGAGTCCTTTTCTGTCATTTCGTTTGCTATCTTTTCCCTCTTTTCAAAAGGCTTTTATTTCAAAGTACCTGTAATTCGGCTAGTTTTCCTCATACAATAATTAATTTAAGTTGGAGATCTGCAAGTTGTTAAAAAATATATTGCACAATTGTCGAGTATATACCATTTTTAATAAACTAGCAGGGCTACAGCTTCGGACAACGCACGGCCTTGGTTAGTAACACTAACGTTTTTTTTAATTTTTCGACTGACTTCTAGTTATATTGCAGCTTATTGCTAATAGTAATACGAATTTCACGTAAATGTTATCCACTATACTTTTAGAGCTACTTTTATTTACATAAACAGGGCATATACAATGAATAAAACCCCAAAACCCCAGCTACCAGCTTAGAGGCATATGCTTCGTAAAATACGCAAAGATAAAGTTTCGTTACAGTTTGTTAACACTAACAAAATTTGCCATATATCTCTTCAGGATATCTCCGACCATTATTACAACCAATAACAGCACAAGGATCGCCATCACCTCAAGGATTAAAAAGTCCTAAAAGTATTTGAAAAGTGGTAAGGTTTTAAGCCTTTCGCCGAGCAAATAATGTAATGTGTCAATGTAGCGTATAGAGTGAGGTAATTCACTTCGAAAACACGCTAAGATGAAACGTCATTAAAAGTGGCTACAAAGTAATAAATAAAAAAAAATACACCTAAATATATCCTTCAGATATCTCCGATCATTCTTGCCAGGGACCAACAACTCGTGAAATGAGATCGCGGGGGCCGGGGGGAGAGTGATAAAAAGGGTTAAAAAGTATTGAAAGAGTAAGATTGTTAAAGGGGGGGCATTTTGCAAGCAAATTAACGTAGTCGTCTAATGTACACAACGGGATGCGAAAGTGACGCGGCCGCGGGCGGCGCTCTTTCTGCCCCTTTTTCGGCCCCATTACGCATGCGGTTCCGATTAGCGATAAACCTTATTGTTTTCATTTTGCAATGAATCATTTTTACCTCAAGACCCATCGATCCCGTGAACCTCGTATTCCTTCTAGAATTTTACTTCAAGGAAAAATCAATTTCATAATCGGAAAATAGGATATTTTTTGACAATACAGTATAGCACCATGTTGATTTAAGATGCTCCACTGCCGAATTCAGATGGTGGTGGTGCTGGTGCTCATGTACTGTGGAGGTCATTCATAAATAGATGGACAAAATGCCGAAAGTAGATCAATCATCAAGCGCAAGCAGGGAATCGAGAAGGTAATTCGACAATATCCTCTAATACGCCCACCCTGACATGGACGTCATCAAGACCCCCCTAAGTTACTGAATTAATACTCACAAATTTTGTACATGAAGTGCACGAGATTTCGGTTTGATCGATAATGCTGCTTGGCAAAAAATGCTATTTTGTTGAACGCAATGCCATGGGGGGGGCTAAGACATGCCTAGTCCGCTGAGCATGAATCCTCCTTATGTACAATTATTAATAATGCCATTAACTATCAATTCAGGAGTCAAAGGCCAAATATGTGTACCTGAGAGACAAAATTTTTTTGTCTCACATTCTCCAATAAGTTTTACGCTCTCATGCGAATACATATTACCTGTTTCTTTCCATCTTAGAAGTATTCCTTAGAGTGTTAACAACAAGATAGTCCGGAATTCTTTCAATCAACTTTTTTATGAGTGATATTTTAAAATGAAATTTTCAAGACTTGTACTTACGATTCTGACCAGTGACTAAGACAAGTCCTGATTTTGTAATTGCCAGGTGCTTAATGAAAGTTTAGTTGTTAATTAAAATTGGATATTACTGGTGCTAATAAGGTAGAAGAGTGTTTAGTTGATTAAGCGACAGCACCGGTGTTATGAATATTGGAGGTGACATGTTGTCAGTGTTCGAAATTTGAAGGCTACACAAAATGTCATAGCTGATACACATATGTTTGGGACTTTTGCACATGAGACTGTTGAAGGCATATGTTAAAGAAACGTCATGTGAAGTCCCCAATTAAATTGGGACTAAGGAAAAAAACAATCCAACCTCACAGCAACAGCAAATTTCCAACGGCTCACTCAGGGTGCCTAGTCTTTTCAAAAGACTTAACGGTAGAGGGCGCTTAGTACAGGAACCCTTTACGTCGTTTTGACATTGGTGGTCGGCACGTCGTAAAGGCCAATAATGCATTGAAAAGCCGTATCAATCAAGCACGTATAAAGTGGTATCTTGCTTGCGACTCATGCCCCTTAGCGTCCCGGAAGTCAATTACCTAAGAAAAATAACCCTAATGGCCGCAGTATTATCATGCACCTTACTTGTACTTGTTATTTATCTCTGCAATTCGTTTCTTCTATTAAAATAAATATTACTGTATTTTGGAGGATATTCTTGTCGGGATTCGTGCTACTAGTACACGATTTGACTTATACATTCGTATACTAAAATAGGGTGAGTCCTAAGGTGAATGCCAAGATTGATAATGACTCGTCTTAGACATGCCCGAAATTTCAGTATGACTCCCGTTGTACTAAGAGGGGCGCATTCGTTACGCATATCGGAGGTTACAACACTTTAGCAAAGACTGGCCTGGGTCACGAAATATTTTAAATCTAATGACCGTTATTGGTAAATTACACTATTTTTGCAGCGGGGTTTTAATCCACTAACCCCTACTGATTTTGAAGCCAATAACTTTTTCTTAATTTATCCATGGATATTATATACTAGATCTTTGACAAAGGTTTTAAGAGATGATTTTTTTAATGTCACTGGGATCTAGACTGCCATAGTAAATGCACGTAGTATGTCCCCAAATTACCGTTTAAATCCCCAAGCAAATTCGAGCAGGTCGTGTCCTACCCCCCGCCCCCAATGCTTTACACGGAGATAGAGGGCGCAGTGAAAATGTCGTCTGCTACCTGCTAGCTAAACAGTACGAGTCCGGTCACATAAGGACGAAATTTTGATTTGTCTCCAAACTATAATTGTTAAGCAGAATATAGCAAATCTTGTA
>JAMKCH010004897.1:0-33812 GCA_023653785.1 Ophioderma brevispina | reverse complement strand
TCATTCCCAAGATATAAGCAAAAACTGCGTTGCGTGGTTAACCTCAATATTAGCAAGTATTGAATAGGGCTATGAAACATGCGTCGGCGTCTACACATCAAACGCAAGTCGTTTCCCACATGGGGTGTATGTGCAAGTGCCAGGGCTCTCATAAAACAAGTAGAAAAAACACAATACACATCAATGGAACAAGCACCTTTATTGTGCGGAAGCTTGAATTAGAATAGTTAGTTTGGTTTTTCAAGATCAAGACGAAAACATAGTCTAGGTTGTAAAATGGCAATAGCTGGTAAACAAATCAAATATCCTTGAACAAGCAAACAGAAATAACCACAAGCAGTAGTGAGATGAAAATTTTCCAAATAAGTCACCAATCTTAGCGCATGGTGTGAGTATTTCTTCCGGAAGAGTGGAAGAAACTGAAAAAATGGAAAAAAGAATTGAAAGAAACTGGAAGAAATAAAGAGATGTATTATGAAAAAAGACTAAATTAAACAATATGATCGCTTGCACTTCAATCATCAAGGCTACTATTATTTTACAGACAATGGTTTGTTTTCAAGATTAATTTACAAGCAAGTATATAATTAATTTGTTCACAATGTTTGTTTGGTCTGGCAATAATAAAAATTTAACAGAGGATAATTGTACCCATTTTCCAAATCTTCCCATGTGCATATTTATACTCTCACCGTTGTAATTGGAGATGCAACTAGCTGGGACGATCAATGTACAAGGCGGCAGCATTGGGAATGGATTGGTGATCCCCTTAATGAAACCTTGACGGGACTGTGACCTGTGACCCCTGTAACTCACCAAAATGTCATAAGTATTTTTACGTGTTAACAACTTTACAAGGATCATTATTAATGAGTTTCAACTCAATCCAAGCAGTCAGGGATGTGAAATGTTTCACCCTATAACGTGACCACTGGGTAACGGGATGGTCAACTGTACTTGTTCTGATTATGATGCCACAAGGATTATCCATTGACCAAATCCGCTCAATCGGAGATTGTTTGTAGATTTTGACTTTGACCTGACTTTGACCTTTGGGGTCGAGACTATCATAGAATTATTCTACTATTAATGTTACATCACGTAGTAATAACGGCTTTATCTGTCCTCTATCGCCTGGGTAACTCCAATGTGGTCTTATTTTTAGCAGTTTTTTTGGCAAAATTTGACCTTTTTTTGACCCTTAATACCTTTGATCCTGGTATAAAAAACACTCGTGTACACAACAAAATGCATGTTCCAATGCAAATAAAAAATTTTTTTTTTTAATTTTTTAGTTATTAAAAATTCTCAAAAAATCATGACCTTAAAACCGGAAATGACCTAAATGACCTTGACCTCCAAAATGTAAAAAATACCTTGCATACACCAGATAACTGAATGCATATCGCAAATGGGTACTGTACTTTGTTTGGGTTTTGAGATAACAAAATTTGCAAATTTAGGAATATTTTGGGTTTTGACCGGAAGGGACCCTTATGACCTTTGATCCTGAAACTTGACAACCCGAGACCCTGGCTAGTAACAATACATGTGCTCTAATGAGGTCACTCTGCTACGTAATGTGTAAGGACAGCGATTTTTTTGAATATTTTCACAATTTTTGGCTTGTAGACCGGAAATGACCCCCCTTAATGACATTTGACTCCTTATACCTGAACACCCTATATGAGCCAAGGGTAAGTTGTCCTCTGAACCAGTTGGTTGATATCGGCGTATGCGTAGAAGAAGATAATTTGTAAACAAAAAATTAAATATTGACGGCTGTGGCCGGTTCAAAGGTCGGACAGGGGGTCAATGCATGTGACCATAAATGGTCCAAGTCAGTGGTCATTTGATACAAGTCTAGTCACAATACGTCAAACAGTGATTGAGCTAGAAGCAGTTGAAGTGTTGATAGAAGAAAAGAAAGAAGAAGAAAGAACGCCTCAGAAAGAACACGGCGCCTGAAGGCCGCCTTGTAAATAATGAAAAAGCTTTGCAGAACTGTATGGCCAATTTGTTACTTTTAAAAACACAAATCATAAAAGTAGCAACCATTATTGTCTTTGTTTTACAGTCTTGGTATGATAGTCTAACTTTGTCTGGCTTAGTGGGGAGCACCTGGGTTAGGGAGACTATAACATTTGCTTTAAATGACGATTTTCAAGTCTTTACAAGGAGTATCTGGCAACCTAATGGACTGCTTGCCTCGATGGTGTGAAAAGGGTATAAATAGTTGCTTCCAGTATGTTATTATTAATTTAGGCCTGTGGCTCAATGTGAGTTTAATTATGCAATTGTATGGGTAGGTAGGGGGTCCCTGACGGGTATTTTAAATTATTTATTAATTCATTCACTGTATCATTTTAACCAAAAGTTGTAAGTCATTGGCATTAAAATATTAAATTTTAAAAGACTTTATTAGTTTCTTCCGCTTTCAGTGGAAAAAACTGGAAGAAACCTGTTTCTTCCAAGTGGAAAAAACCACAAAAAAAACACACATTTTTTTCACCTGTGGAAGAAACTGGCGAACCCTGGCACTTGGGCAGTTTGAGAATAATGTATGTAGCACCCCTTGAACTAACCCAAATCACAATCCTTATCAAAATCATTAATTACCATTATCTTAAAGGGACATGCATATTTGAGAAATGTGCACCTTCAAGATTTTTCAAAATTGAAATTCTATGGTTGTAAAATTATTGCATGTGTTTAGCCCTCACATGAAATGATCAAGTCCAAATCAATTCCTTTATCTTTCTACAAACAGAATGATTTTATATAATATACACCAGAGTTTTTTGATTTGTGGCAACGAATCCTTACAAATAGGTTTTCTCGGGACCGGGGGACAATTTTGGGCGAGTTAAAGAAATTGAAAGTACTGATTTTTGCCATGATGCAAAGCTTTCCATCAAAAATATCCCCATCTGAGAGGATTAAGCTGAGAAATGTTTCTTTGGTACAAAAATTGTGCAATTTCTAGTTTCGTATAGGAGCAAATGCAAAATTCAGCCTATGTTTTATATTGAAATATAAGCAAATCAAAATCGCCTTTTTTCTCTCTTTTAAGACATTTCTGTAGCCAAATACAAGGTAGGAAATCTATTGAGTGTCTAATCTATATGAAATTACTATTATGACACAATATTTGGGTGCCTCAAAATCTCTTGTTGCACCTTTAAAGGGCTATTTACCAAATACCAGACCATTCCATCATTACAAAATTAAAGGACCATTCTTTAATTTATCTTGTAAAGGTGCATGTTCTGATCGTCTTTGGGAACCCCCCTCCCCCCGATTTACCCGGAAGTAGTATCGATTTTGATATCAGATGAAAGGCCATATTTTTCTCACTGTTGTCCTGAAATTTAAGCCCACAAATCCACTTCATTCAGATATAAACAAAAAAATGATGTTTTAATGGTTAACCATCAATATTAGCACAGTATTGAATAGGGCTTTGCAATATGCATTGTTGCTTCTACCATCAAAACTGCAAGTTTGTTTCCCACAGTACTTGATGGGCGAATGTGCAAGTGCCAGGCTCTCATATCAAGTAGAGAACACAATAGACATAAATCGGAACAAGCACCTTTAAATGGCCATTGCATCATTTACCAATTAGTCATTCCCTTCATTTATTTACCAATTAAAGGGTCATCCCAAAACGGGCTGCAACACCGGTCACAACCCACCAAACCACAGGTGCCACGAATCCACACAGGCAGTGACCGCTCTTGTTTTTTTACATTTTTGTACCCCATTTTTGATTTGCAATATTACTATAATTCAAGAAATCCATGTATGTATATATGTTTGTTCCTAGATCACGCCTTCAGTTTTTCGTTAACATTCGCCAAATTTTCACCACTTATAGTTCTACATAGTGGAAGTGTCTTGCCGGAGAGCTTTTCTCAAAATCGGCAATGTTACCAAGGAAAAAATACTAAAAACAACAGAAAACGGTCAAATCCATCACTGACGCAACGTTGTGCCAACGCACTTTTCAGTCAACCGATAGTAGCACTGTGTAGTAACAGCGTGCGGACTGCGTGCTGCGACAGCGTACACGAGGCGAGTTGCTACGGGTGTGTGTCAGTGTACGCAGAGTCGCGTTGTTGCTACGGGTGTGTGTACGCATAACTTATTGTTGAGGCAACCGGGGAAGATATTTTGCTTTGGTTGTCGCTGCATGGCCCCTACACGGCTGACCGGTCAAAGTTGCACGGGGTGAGCTTCAAAAATATGGATTTATTCTTCCAAGTTTCTTTCACGACATAACTGTGAGGACACGGGGAGTTGTTGCTGCATGGCGTGCATGCATGGCGGACCGGTCACAATTGCACGGAAGAGTTTTACGGACACAGAAAATTACGGACACATTTAGTAAGTTTATTCTTCAACTTTCCTTGCACGACACGGGGGAGTTACCATAAGAGGATTTATGGGTGTGAAAGAGAGAGCGAGGAGAGAGATTAGAAGACGGTATGTTTCGAGAAGGGCCTTAATAAGCCTTAATAATCAGTGGCGTGCCCTGAACCTTTTTTTTGGGGGGGACATGGCTAATTTTCCCTTTATCATTGGCGTAGCTAGGATTTTGGAGACGTTTAATGTACTACCGACAAAAAACCCGGCTAGCTTCGCTCACCGGTTGACCCGATTTTTTTTTTTTTTTTTTGGAGTCGCATCGATAATCTAAAAAGCAGGGATTGGGGGATTCTAGATCAACCTACATCAACTGCATGCATATTTTTATTGTTATAAGACTTTGCCTGCTGTAATTCATGCATACCCTCATCAAAACAACAGCTTTTCAAAAAGAAAAATGTACCGACGAAACCTATTTCCATGCTGGCTACGACTCTGCTCCGAATGGATCTTTTCCCCGACTGGCTGGCAAACCAAAGCCCCCCCTCCCCCGGTGCGCACGCCACTGTTAAGAATATGGCAATTCGCCGCATGCCATTGCAATCCTGATGCCATGGCCTGTGAAGCATACCTTTAATTTATGATCCCTTTTATTTTGACGCAATACGTCCACGTGAACGACTACTACGGATATGCTAGAACTATACTGGAGTTTGAGGAGTTATGTTAACAAAAGTAGAATAATAAGTGCTGGAACACAGGGTCCCGGTGTAGAAGTAATTATTGTCCGGCGTACTCATAGTCCGGGAACAATGGTGAACAATAGGGCAATCGATTCAGTCGACTCTTCACGTAACATTATGTTTCACGCTTTATTCCGTTATCGTCTATGGAGCCCCGGACTATGGCTCCCGCCGGACTATATCTTCTTTCACTCCGGCACAGGGTAGGATGAATTAAAAGAAAAAAAATAGGTAAAATAACACCTGTGAGAATTCCGGTTGCGAGTGCAAAATTTACGAAATTACAAATGCGAACTACAGGAAAGACAAGACACCATTCCTTCAGTGATCGCTTCCGTTTCAGTGATCGCTTCCGTTTCAGTGATCGCTTCCGTTTCAGTGATCGCTTCCATTTCAGTGATCAGTCCCGTTCACTCAGCTAGCGGGAGCCCGTGCGAAGCGCGGGCCTCCCGCTAGTAATATTAATGGGTAAATAACAATTTGCCAACTTAAGGGAGGGGCCATAATTTATGTCAATGGGAATGGAGGATTTCAACTTTCTTAAGTTTTAAATAAAAATTTTTGCTTTCCCTCTTCGCTTCTGTTGAAAAAAATGTGCATTCTCCCAATTTTATGAGAATTCCCCATTTGAAAGTTCATGCATCTCCTCTAGCTTACAAAATTTTTTCATATCTCCCTCAACTCCTCCATTTCTCCCCAGCATAATGGGCCCTCCATATATAAGCTTTTGGCATTATTAAAGATTTGAATTAAGCTTCTATCTTACTTTCCTCTGTGAAATATGTTATGTAACATCACATGCTTAGTGAACGACAATGACATTTGATAACGAAAAGAGATTTCACTTCTAGATAATGGTAATCAACAATTTTCAACAACTTGCCTATACCTTTACAACATGAGCGCACGTTGATTGGTGATGAACCTACAGTTAATGCATCTGTACACGCCATGCACTAGTTGTAGATGTGTGATGCACACAACGTGTATGAGGACGTAGCTGTTAGTCACACTTCTAATTGTGTAACATGTTCATTTGAATTGTTGTATTAATATGAAAACAAGAAGTGTCTGTTTTTGCTGTTCATGGTGCTTCTAGTACTGGCTGTACCTCCCGAATATATCTCTTCTCAATACTGACCAGGAAGGCTTCACCAGCGAGCGTTTCAGCTCTCCTATTGTCTGCAATCCAATGTCATGTTTCAACTGACTATAAATGCATAGTATGTTGCAAAGGTAACATTAACTATAGCACAGTCACTTATACTCAGACTAACATGCTCAGCATAATGAGCAAATCTTCTTTTGGCTCCACATTTGACTATAGTTAGTGTCAGATGTTAGTGTTTGACTCTTGGCTGGCCAAGAGTCACTTTGGTAATTTCCTAGGGCTCGCTGCTTCGCAGCTCAGTTGATACTTTTACCTGAATAAGCGAGCCCTAGTTCTAGGGCTAGGTGCTGCATGTTAAAACTCTGCTGATTTTGTCTATGGTATCATTGTTGAAAGGGATTCAGTGGTCCATCAGGAATCAACTCTACACCCAATGAGTTGCCTTGAGAGTTGTTAATTCATGATGAACCACTGTGAATCATGGTTGAATCCCTAAATGTATAATACACAAATCATGGAATGATGGGTAAATCATAGAATAATCAGAACAATAAAATTTTAGTGCAATGATTGAATGGATATTTTTTCCTGCTAAAAGTTTACTGGCACATTGGAGAAGATAGTGTGTCAAAATAAACAGCAACAAATTACCACTAATGGAGCCTAGAGTTTTAAAATTACTGAAAATGAACACCAAAAAGTAAACACATTGTCAATATGATCCTTAGTCATTTGTGTGAACTTAGGGTCAAGGGTCATGTGAAGTAGATAGGAAATACATTTTCTAGTGGAACATTGTTGATTCAATATATATGGCCACATTTGTGTTGTGTATTTTGTGTCAGATTACCTATGTCTCTTCTGGATTTGGAGAGCCTTCAAGCCACATAATGCACACCATCCCATTTGCTTCATTCCTCCCATCCATTTTGACATGAGAGATACTCTTACACTCAATTGCAGACCTTCGACCCCCTACTCACTTGATAATTACTGTGGCTTGGTGGAATTCATTTTTTTCTTAGCAAATTCACCAGAGAATGAATTGCTCATTTTGTGTGCTTTAGATCAGGTTACGTGACATCCCCTGGTTTTCAGTTGGTTGATTGCTAGCGAAAAATTAGGCAGAGGTAAGTGGTTAGATCGTAGTGATTTTGGCCAGCAGACATACATGTATAACAGCATTCAAATATTTAACTAACATTTGGTGGGCACAGATGTGACAAATGAAAACCTTAGAAAATGGTAATCTTCTCTACTGTCTCTCTACTAAAAATATGATTTTAGGGTCAATTTGAGTCAAAATGGTCTGTATTGGGCAACAGATATTTTGACATCTCTATTTGAATTTGAAATGCCAAGTGTCCAATAAAATCTCATTAAAATAATCATGTTTTCATTTACAAAATTGAAGTTGCGAGTACTACGAATGACAATTTGGGGGCAGAAACCAACATTTTATCTCCATTACTAAATGTTTCAAACAGCCCAAGCTTGACAGATGTTTAAAGATGGGTGTTTACTCCATCAAATTTAAGATTTTGGTATCGGAAGAAAGTTCATATTTTTCTCATTGCCCCAGTGAAATTAAGGCCCAGAAAAGGTTTCCTGTTGAATGTTGATGTTTTGAAAAATAAGTCCCCAAATGTGGTTGTCAGCTGTTGTCTACACTTGCTCACACACACTGTCCAATGGACCAATTTGGTTAATGCTTTTAATATCCAAACAGCTGGACTGATTAAACGACTGACTCATAGTCACTTGAAGTTCTTTTTGAGTGAAAATGAAATGATTTTACAAAACACAAAAATAAAGCACAGAAAATTAAAGCTCATATTAATGTGGTATATTTTCACAGAGTTCACTTCATAATCATTCAATTTAGTTAAATTAAGTATGACACTGATGTAACCATTTACTATTGCAATGATTAAAGGTGTATGAAATGGTATTTTGGGCTTATTCATTTCAGGTATGTGCATTAAGCCTACCAAAAAAAACCCATGCCTGTACATTAAACTAATGCAGGGCCACTACAAATCAATTAAAGGCTGACTCAGAGATTTCACAATATATTTTATTTTGTGTAGTTATTAAAAATAATCATCTAGAATTAAAGATAGTCACCTAAAATGCTTGTTTTCATGCAGCAAGCATTTATGCACAGTATAGCAGTGCCATAGGATACTGTGTATAACAAAAGTTCCAGATCCGGAATTTAATAACAAATTTGTGATTTTCTATTTCAATTTGAGCTTAGTTATTTCACACATTGATTAGTATATGGACAAGCATTGGCATAACTCCTTGGCCTAATTAAAAGAAAATTTTATTCCAACGGAGAGGATGTGAAAACAATTGCCATCATCATCTTGGAACTTAATAATTAGTTAAGTATGGATGATGGAATATTCAAAGCAGTATAGATCATTAATCACAGCTAAATGTTTAGGTATATAATATGCAAAATAATATAAAAAACCTATTAATATGTCAGAAGCTAAATTCATTTATAGGGCAGACTGTCCTTTTTAAGGAATCTTTGTTGATAGGCTTCTGCATGAGGAAGAAAACATCAAATGAAAAATTGGACCATGATCGGGTAACTTACATACATACTTTCAGCTAGTGAGATACTTATAATGTCGATAGCAAGATGATAGTATTAAAGTAAAATAAGTTGCCTTTCCAAATAATATTGAAATTTAGCAACATATGTGCTACAATCCAGTTTTGAAAGCTGTGGGTGCAAATGCTGAGAAAAATATATTTGGGATCCTCTTACAACCTTCTTTTATTTCCTGTACCATTTTATTGTCCATTGAAAAATTGCAAAAGTGGAGGGATCAATAAATATAAAAAGAAAGAAAAACAAAAATCCCAATCATGGAAACACCTTCCTGGGGGTTATGTGGGCTCAAAATTTTTACATTGTCCTATTTTGCAATTCTAGGGTCTATGATGCATAAATGCATCATTTTTCTCATTTCTCATACAATGCATTCCTTATTTGGCCATTCTCCATTGAATACATTTACTACAGTTTTATTTCTCCTGTGGAGAAAACAATCGTAGAATTATTTAAAATGCTGTAAAAACCATGTGGTTGTTGTGAATGGTAAAGAATTGGAATGGTTAATGTGGTCAGTTGTTCATCACACTCCCATGGAGAACCATATGAGCATGGGTTGTGATTGACCAATGACTTCCTCAATTACCAACCAAGTATTTCCTATTTTCTGGTGAGAAACTACCTTCCTGCCTGCATGCATGGGGATTGATTACTTGAAGCAAATTGGACAACAAATTTGCAAGTTATATAGCAGATTAATCACTAATCACACCAATTATCATGCTTGTGTTCTAGATCTGTTTTTATGACTGGTTTCAGCCAATAAAGGAATATAATGTGTTAGTGCTTGCCTGCTGTATGTTAGCTTGGTTTGGTAAATATAAAAGGAGCTCTTGTAGAAGTCTGACTATAATATCAACCAAATTACTGGGGGCCCTTTGAGACCAACCTGAATTTCCAACTTTTTTCTTTTTCCTTATTTCTTCCCTTTCTCCTGGGAGAATAGACTATAAACAGATGGGGCATTAAGGGTTAAACAATCAATACAAAACAATATGAACATTTATGTGATAAACAAGTATCATATCCCTGTTCTTCCCTTGGGCTATGTATACGGATACAAATTTTCAAAATAGATCAATACAAATCTTAATATGAAACACTTTCATAACTCCAAATATGGATAAAAGCCTCATTTCCAAGAGCTTTGAAAAGTGAAATAAGGAATGAATGAGAGAAATAGCATAGATTTGGAACATTGATCTTGTTGGTGATACAACATCACTGCTCTTCCCCATCTGACCCATTGGTAAAGCATTGGACTAGTAAACCGAAGGTCCCAGGTTCAAATCCTGGATGGTCAGTGAATTTTCACTGACTGTCAATTTATGTTGTGGTGTGGTAGAAGTTTAAAAATTCTTCATGTTACAAGAAACATTTTGGTGCTGGGCACCAATGTATGCCCCGCGCAATGGCAGAATTATTAAAAACATCCCAAAATAGCCAAGAATTGAGAGATAAATAACAGTTTCCAACAAAAAATTGCTTGTGCAGGTGACTTTACTGAAAACTGAATATGGTATATAAATAGTGGTATCGTAAGTGTTGATTCAAGTTCACTTATTCTTGTTCAAGTTAATGATCACTGTAGTACCTCAATAAGCTTCAATAGCCGACCCTCATAACTGATGTCAGCTGCCAAGAAATTGTCAATATTTCTGAATATGCAATGATATAGTACCTGAGTATTAACCGGGCACTGTTGGCAGTTCGCCCAACTGGGCTGATATTTGACCCCACTTAAACACATGGAAATAGAACCTTGTACAGATCCATATAAATTTGTATAAAAACACTGAAAATACAATCTATCTCACACTGTATCATCATTTTACTTACACAAAAACTATCTTGTGTTTGCATAAATATTTATGTCATGTTCATCACAACCATTAAGTAATTTTAGCACTGTTCATCATTTTCAATTGTTATGAAAAATTGTTATGACCAAGGCTCTTCATGCTTCAATACAGCAAAAACTCCATGTCTGCCAAGTTATTCAACATCTATAGCCCGCGCTCCTGCGCGGGGCAATAATGCATATTGTAATGCCATATTCACTACTGTGCTGATGGTTAACCATTAAAACAGCATTTTTTTGTACCTATCTTTGGAAAGAAATAGATTTGAAGGTTGAAATTTCAGGATGCCATTGAGAAAATATGGCTTTTCACCTGACAAAAAAAATATGGCTTTTCACCCAACATAAAAATTGATACTACTTCTGGGTAAGTCGAGGGGCCCAAAGACAATTGGAAAAGCACATTTAAATTGTTTCAAAATCAAGGGTTTGTAACAAATAGTAAAGTGTGTCTATAAAGTTTTTTAAAATCTCTTTAGCTCTTTAGAAACTCGTCATTTCCATTTTAGATAATCAGGAGCTGTGCGACTACATTTATTGGTGTATTGTTAATTTTGGTAAGTGGCCCGGTTGATTAATGCTTGTTCACTGATACTAGTGATAAGGGAAATGATCATTGCAGAGTTGAATCATTTTTGTGTCATCTGCTTGTAGATTGACATAGGGATTTCTTTTAGTATAATCATATTTTTTATTCAGGTACACGAACAGCAAAAAGACTGTGTATGTGCATATTCATATAACACCCCAGATGACAAGGGTATAGTGTGTCTTGAATGGCCTACCTCACTAGGTTACTGGCACGTAAGGTCAGGGGTACTTGTGCATGCAATGCATGAACACTATGTCAAGCTCTTTGTGAGTGCAGTCTGTGAGTCTGACTGTGTGTTTGTATGTCTGTGATAAAATGTAAATGGACTCAAAAGGCTTTTATGCATTGACTGATCAATGTCACACTTCGTGCAGTGGCAGGACCTTGAATTCTACTATTTGGCCTTATTTGCATATTTTCATGATAATGAGCTCATTAACATATTTTTTTTTTCAAATTTGTACTATACAGCTTAAACTTGGTCCAAATCTTGTGTAGTATGCTAACGTGTAAAAAATATTCAAGATTAACTGATGTCAAAGGTCAAAGGTCAACTATTTCATGTCCTTATTCAAAAGTTGTGATGGCAGATGACACATGCATTCTAAGGAATGCTGCATTTTTCCTAACATATTTTTTTACTAATGAAGACTAATGAATGATTTTGATACTCGAGAATATTTTAATAAGCTAATTGGTAAACCACATATTTTAATGCTGCTGTGTATGTGTGTGTGTGTATGTGTATGTGTATGTATGTATATATATGTATATATATATATATATATATCACTATATCCTACGCTAGGGCGACATTCTCTTTTGTTATTTATAGAATTCGACGTTAGGGCGAAATTTTTTTTTCGCCTTAACGTTATCCTTGTTTGCGCTTATTAATTCCGTCAAAAGATATGAATATTAATTTTATGCAAATGAAGGATACTCTCATTAGCTAACAAAAACATGAATATTAATTAATTAGGATAATAATACAAAAGGCATCATTAATAGACTATTATTATTAAATTTTGCCTTATGGACCTATCAGTCATATATATATATATAATATATATATATAATATATAGTCTATACTAATATATATCTATATATATATAATATATATCTATATATATATATATTATATATATATAATATATATCAAAAAGCTGCGTCGGCCATTATATAACATCTATAACGGTTCAATATCCAAAGTAAAGAATGCCGTATAAAATGAGATAAGTTCGCCCTTTATCAGGTTGAGTTGTAGCGAGATTATTTGTTATGAAGAAAACGGGAAACGTTGCGAGATGCGTGCTGCAAGCGCGTAAATGAAAAAAAAACTCGGATAGGACGCAAGGAGGAGCGCGTGTGCATGCGGCCGCAGGAGCGCAAACGCAATGCGGCTCTCGTGAATGAAAAAATACAATTAAATTTGAATGCTTTAAAAGTAGCTTAAGTCACTGGGGTTGGAGAGTTCCGATCTATGTCTGATTGCGTGCTCTGCTTCCTTTCTTCTCTGTGTGATCGCTCTGCAAGTTGTACACCGATATCTTGAGGTGTCCCCTTATTTTGGGGTTGTGCAAGTGGTCGTGCGATGGGAAGACCCGGGGTTTGGAGGCGAATGGAGCGGAAATTTTCCGTGAAACGGTCAGCCATCAGACGTTTGGTCTCACCTAAATAAATAACATTACCCATTGTTTTCAACGAAGGCGTAAATCAATTTGATGCTGTACGGTGAATCCTCTGTGCAGTTACATTCCTCGAGGTCCTGTAAATGGTCGGCTGAGTCAACATGTGTACAAGTATTTTGTCCTCTGGGTCTGTTGCAAGGGGTGGTAGATACCTGTTTGCTTGGTTTGTTTCCAGATGGTGGGGGCTGACTAGTTCATCATCTCGTAAGTTTTTCGTCACGGCGATAAGCACAAGAGGCGGAGTCGGTGAATATACTGGCTGTAGTCTCGTCAGCTTGAAGTATGCTAGCGTTGCGTCAGATGACTTTTGGCGGATCGGCGTGTTGAGAGGGTGGTAATTGGACCAGAGAACACGACCCGATGATTTGGATGTTGTGGGTCAAGTGCTTCAAAACAACGTTGGTCCGGGTGGCAGTTTTCACGAATACAGTTTTCAGTCAGTGACTGATGTAGGGTAAACACGTTGCTAAGAAGGAACTCATCTTGGATGGGCTTTTTTTCTGGAAGTTGTCCTCAAGCGTTATCGCAAGAACGTCGGAGACGTAGGAGGTTTGAGAGTAAGGAATGCCTGTTTTTGCAAGCAGGGGGTGTGTGATGAAATTGTACTCCAGATAGGTATGGGAATCAGGTCCTTGTAATAAACCGCTGGTATACAGATGATCAACCTTCAATGGATAGAAGAATTGTCAAGAAATTTATGGTCTGGGTGGTAATCTCGGAAGTGAATTTGAAGGCTGGTGGAAGTCATTATGCGTAAGCAATAAATCTCTGTATGTCTTCCAAGGAGCAGAAGCGCGGCCTCCGCAGTCATCAATGTAACGGCGAAAAAGATCTGGTTTTATACGCCGACTACGTGTCGAAGATCTTTGTTCCAAATGCCACGAAAAGACACGCAAGCTACAACCAAGGCCTCGAACCCTAGCGACGCCCGCTGACCCTGGTTATAGAACTCGTGTTAAAAAAAAGATGATGTGGTAAGAGCTAGTTCAGCTAGACATAGCAATGTGGTAGTGAGCACCCTGAAGGTTTCTTGGCTTCTAGAAGGACCGAGAGCAACAGACCATCTTTGATGGGTATTAAGTATAACAAAGATTAACGCCAGCCGTGAAAATTACGGGGCTCACCGTGAAATGGTACTCCTGAAGATCTTGAGAGCATCTGTAGAGTCCTTGATGTAGGTAGGCAGAGTCTTGACTATAGGTGACAAAAGGCTGTATTTTCATAACAAATCTCGCTACAACTCACCCTGTTGAAGGTGCGAAGCCCGAAAATTTGTTGTCAACTTATCGCATTATTACGGCATTCTTTACTTTGGATATTGATCCTTTATATATGTTATATAATATATATATAATATATATCATATATCACTATATCCTATATATCCTATCCTAACTATATCCTACGCTAGGTCGAAATTCTCTTTTCATAAACTATAGTTTGACTTTAGTGGGCGAAATTTTTGTTCGCCTTAACGTTAGCCTTTGTTTGCGCTTTAGTTCCTAGATAGTCCATAAGGCGAAAATTTACTAATTCATTAGTCTATAATGAGCCGTTATTATTATGATATATTAATATTCATGTTCTGTTAGTATGCGATTATCCTTCATTTGCATAAATTAAATTTCAATCTTTTGACGGAATAATCGCAAACAATGGCAAACGTTAAGCGAAAAAAAATGTCGCCCTAACGTCAAAATCTGTACATAACAAAAGAGAATTTCGCCCTAGCGAGAGATTGATATATTACTCTATATATACTCCTATCTACATAAAATAATCTCTAATAATACCCAACCTTAGAATGACACTTAGGGGGAAATTGAATTATTGATTTGGCTATAATGAGCTCTTATTATATTTAATTAATTAATATTCATATCCTTTGTTAGTCTAGTGGATTATCTTTAATTTGCATACATTAATATTCATATCCTTTGGAGGAAAAGCGTCGAACAAAGGGATAACGTTACAGGGGAAAGAAATCCCCCTAACGTATTAATCAGTGCATAAGAATAGCGAATTTCATCCACCCACCATAAACTATAATAATAATAAAAAATAATAATAATATTATTTATTTGAGTTACATAAAACCAAACATACAAAATGCATGGTACATGTAGAAACTCAGGAAAGAAAAATGAGCTGTATAGCCCAAATACAAGTGTGCAATTCTTTCCTATGTCAATTCCCTTTGTAAATAACATAATAGGTGATCACCTGGTTGACCCTGGAATGCAGGTAATAGATAAAGGCTGGTTGGCACAGACAAGTGTGCCCACTTGTCACAGGTTAGCCCAGGTAGATGTGGGTAGACCAATACATGTAGGTGGAGTGAGTACACATTGAATAGCTTGTACTTCAATGCAAAGCGAGATTTTCTTTCAGGAGTATTAGAAGCATTACCAAACTCCAAGCAGCACTTCACTGGAATCCTATTTCACAGGAATCTGTACAACACATGTTCCTTGCATCCGAGTTCAAAAGGTTCAAATCGGAGTTCGGCTGTATTTTGACAGGCTTGCACTGCAGTTGGCTGATGTAGATCTGGAAAGGGGATCAAACACGCACCACTGGACACCTTTTTGCCAAGTTGTAGAGCTTTTGATAGGTGAAAGGTCTTGTCTCTAGTGAGGAAAATTATTTGGAAAAGTAAGCAGAAACAGTAACAACTTGTATCTGTTACAGAACTCTACTGTGTGAGCTTGGTGCAGTTCATTTTGAAAAAGTAGTGGTTGTTTTCCAAGCCAGCTTGTGCTTTATTGCATGTTCATTCAGTTGATCTATGGGCCAACTTGCATTGTGACTATATCAGTAACTTGCATATTAACGTGGCAATGTGCTGGTGAACTTATAGACTTCAAAAATCACAACTACGTCAAGGATAGAATTACAAAGCTTTGTAGACGACAGATTACCAGTTCATCTACAAGACTAAGGCAGAATACCAGGACAAATTTTAATTCCATTACTCAAGTACATTCAGTTGGGAAAACTAGTTGGTATTTCATTGTGTCTGCAATGCATGTGCAGTGGTGATGCTGACCATTTCTGGTATGACAATTTACCGTTTTCAGGGTATTATTTTAAGTTTCGTGGATTGAAGCCTAAGGATCTATTGGAAATAAACCAAGATATACCACATGCTGCAGTAGTGGTGTTTATTTTATGAAGCAACTTGGGTTACATAGTACACTGACTGCACTATGTGGAATGTATTTGTGGCTGGCAACTAGCTTGAGTAGTGAAACATTGAGAAGTCATGGTATGGTGTATTGCATACCAACTTTTGGTTATTTGTGAATAGGGCACATTGTCATCACTGGATATTACCATAGACAATTTTTCATGTGCTGATTTTGCTTACATATATAATATATTGGATCTATTATTGGATTATCTATCACCATGAGCTGGAAGACTGCACTAGCACCACATCTCTCCAGGTAGAGTAAAATTTTTATCTTCAAAAATAGATAATGTGGCATGTATGTACGTCAAGATTAATTGCAATATTTTATCAAATGTGGTAGGCCTTTGCTAATATAAAGCAAACTAAAATGAAAAACATCTATGCTTCAAAATATTTCTAGATATATTTTTGCTTAAAGATAATCTAGTAGCTTTTTTCAGATAGCATAATTTTGATCATTCACAGAAAAATCGGGGGTTCTGGGCAGGTAACCAGGGGAGGGGCAGTGGGGGTGCACCCCCAAATTTCAAAAAGCCCCCAAAACCAAATACAAGGTGAGAAATCTATTGGGGGTCTTATTGATATATGAAATCACTACATAAGACACTTCTTTTTATGGATGTCCCAAATCAAATTGCACCTTTAAATCTAAGCTTTCTGAATTTTTACCTCAGAAAATAACTGATTTATTAAAACTTTTTATGCAATCAGTTAATTAAAATTCTAACTCTTCGTACTTTCTTGCTTACTGCTTTGGAAAGTCAGCAGGATCAGTTAAGAAAACATGAAGCTGCATTGCTGCTGCATGGATTTACCTATCTTGTTTATAATGATACATGTTGGAGAATCCAGTGTCATTTTGGAATCTACTATTTCTGCCAAAACAGTTCTACTTAAGGTGGGTGACCTTGAACCTTGTCTCCCACTTTAATCCATCTATCTTAATTTTGATATCTGAAGAAAGTTCACATTTTTCTCATTACCCCCAGTGAAATTTAAGGTCCAGGAAATGTTTGCTTTTTGAAGTTTATGAACAAAATTTCTCAAAATGTGATTGATCATATTAACTGACACTGCCCAAAAGGCCAATTTCCCTAAACATGTCATGCGCTCCACCCGACAACACATCTGACCAGCTGATTGCCTCTCGGATGGGTTAGGGGTTAATACACAATTTCACTTAATCAATGGCTGGACCGATTTCAAATTCAAAATTTGCACTCAAATATTTTTGCTGATATGTTTCCACGTGAGGGGGGAAAATGTCATGTGAAAAAAAACAGGCCATGATCAAGTCACCCACCTTTAAAAGAAGTTATGTTGATTGCCTAAAAGAAAAAGGTAAAATACATACACTAAGTTTTAGTGTAACTGTAAGGTGTCCATAATGCATAGGCCCTAAATACTGGTAATGTAGACAGTATTTTTAAAAGTAGGAAGTTTTATTAAGGATTGTCTGTTCAAACTTAAAATACTACTTGAAGCTAGATTTTCACCCAATGACCTCATTTTGCATTGGAGTCTTGGTATTTACTGAAAAAAACTGAATGTCAATTTATTCACCCCACTGCAGCAGTAAGCAGCTTTTTCACATTCATTGAACTTTTGTGGAGGGAAATTCATTATGATAGAAACCACATGATGAATTAATAAGGCAGAATATTTGTTGAGTTTTTGTATTTTACTATTATCGTGACAGAATTGGATCATTTAGAGAACAGAATTGCCCAGGCTTGGAATTGTCTTATTTGTTTGTCTGTATTGCTGAATAGTCAAAAAGAGGGTGACCCTTTCTTGACCGTAATCAAATAATAAAACAAAACCACTAACAAATATCATTTGAAATTTCCTGTGTGATCCAAGGATAACCTATTTTTAGGATATTGGTAAGGGTATAGGTAAGTCTATCAGCTGCTTAAATTTGCCCCTTTTTGTGTTGTCTGTTGTAGAGTGACACATAGGGATTACATAAATTGCAGGGGGGGAAGGACGCCCGATGTTGGATACTAGAGTTGGGATTTTGGAAGGTTGCCAGGCTCCTGTGGAGCTCTATGGAAAAAATCCCTAAATCGGCATTAATATGCCTGATTGATTCCTCCAAAACCGCTTGACGAATTCATTCAATTTTTACCATACGGCAAAAAGACATCATTTAAAGCATTTTTTGTTCTGCGAACTTTTAGTTCGTAGAAGAAATTAGAAGAAAAATGCATTTGAAAATTCAATTTTCGCGCCATTTCAAAAATCCCTAGACTGCTGAGAACGTTATTTATTCAAATTTAGTCTCATCCTCATGTATATGGGGTCCTACCACGCCTATTGACTCCACGAGTTCCGAGCACGAACGTATACAAACGCACACGAGACTACGGCGCTCATGCAACACAACGTATACCCGACGTATTGACAGGATCTGGCTCATATCGCACCACATTTTGCTCAAATTTCCTTTCCGAGACCTGATTTGTCATAGTAGATCGCATTTTCTTGTGTAGTTAACGTATAAGATTCGTTTTATGGGTGTGGCCGTTTGCAGTAAACCGTTTTCGCACAGTTATGACAGAAAAATGGTCGTATCATGAGCCTTTAACACCATAGAATCTATATACATGTTTACTGGGCATTTATATAGAGTGCTAATTTTCCGAGGGATGCCAAATAAATCCGACCTTCCTCCCTGATCAATTGGTAAATATGTGTGTATGGGGAAATGTTACCCGTGCACTTATTGCACTCATTAACCCACTGATCAATTAACTTCATACTTGATTAGAAGGGCCACTGAGGTGACACAGATTGACCCATACTAAGAATAACAAATGTATGCTATACATGCCATAGGAAATTCAATATTATTAAAGTGACATTTTGTGATGGTGCATGATGCCACTGTGTCTGCTGTATCCCATAATAATACACCAGTGTGAATTTTAATTAAAGGGTGTCCACTTTACCCATATAACTTTTTAACAAGAGGATCTTGTTCCTAGTGTTGTCATCATTCCTATCAATTCAATGTGTGACCTCTGGCTCAAAAGAACTTTTTCAGTGTGTGACCTCAAAACAATTGGTGTTCCCAATGTGGTCTACATTTGGGGGGGGGGTTCATTTTTAACCCCTCTATTGCCAACTGGCTCACTTTTGACCCAGGGCTCCCATTGGTTAAGTGTAATGGAGTGGAACCACAATAGTAGCCAGCGAAGTTTGAGTACTCTATGCTGAGACTTGCGGCTGGACTTGCGCCTTGCCTCACTGGCCCAGGCTGTTTTCGCTGAAATTGTAACCCGATACGGTCAGGGCTGTTTTCGAAATGGACACCACTCGCATGCGATCAAATGTTCACCTCCAAATCTCTGGGGAAGCCAGCTATGGATTTGTGGGTGGTTAAGGTGTTTTAAGCATTTATTCACAGCACATGCACCCCCCCGAGAACATGCACATTGTTTTTAAACAGTTCAGTAGTCTTGGTTAGGAATGCAACTTACAGAACATGCTAGGCCTCTATAGTGCATGGTGATGTCTTGAATTCATTTTATATACAGGGACACACCACAGTATGAAAGCAGGGACTCTCTAGTAAAGGCTGCTGTCAGATTGGTCTACATTGATGATACTACATTTTGGTCACTAAAAGAAACCAGAAACAATGGTATTTCCATTATTTTTGTCATGGAATTGGTGTTATGATTCTGTTTACAATAAAATGTTTCATTGATTATTAGTAAAAACTTAGACACTAAATCAGTGATCACCCAAAAGAGTCAACATTTTTGAAATTTGCAGGAAAGCTTAACCCAGCACGCAAAGTCTTAGAATTCTCATTATTATTTTTCACACAGCAACTGAAAAAATTAGACAAGAAAGAAAACATCAGTATTCAAAGATATGTACGGACAGTAATGACCAAAATATCTGATTTTGTCCTTATTAGGCTACTTTTGGTCATATTAACTTGCAGGGTATTCTAATTAAAGCAAATCACTGATAGTGCCTTTAAGCGAGTTTATCGACATTGGGCATTGCTGCAACACAGTAAGTTGGGCATCCCTATTTGGAACAGGGAGGAGTCCCATAATATATTTCTAGATGCACACCTGTGAAAAGGTTCACTGCAGCTGGTACAACAAAACAACTGGTGAAGGGATTTATGCCACATATAGCTCTATAAGTTGATAAAGAGGAAGTGCATCTTACAGGTCAACTATACAAGCCAACACATTATTACATGCGCTTGCACATCATTGGTGTTTCACATCATTGGTGTTGAAGTCTGTATAGCCATAGCATACAGAGCAGTTTTAGTGTTGATGAATGTTTATTGTATACCTTTGTTGTCAATCTCAAATGGAGTCTCAAAGCAAGACGGTTGCACAATTTTGAATAAGGTAGTCTTTTGATCATCTAATGTTGAAGATACATTCAGGAATACGGTTTTCTAGTTGAGTTTTGGTAAGTTGTAGGAGTATCTAATGAGCGCGAATTAGGTCAATAGCATTAACCAGAAGTTAAGTGTAATGGTTTGGTTGGATTGTTTTTCACACTTCATGAGAGCAATATTGGCAAAACATTCAAAATTTGTCCTTTTGCATGGTATGGAAATCAGTACCTTAAAATGTCACATTCTTTCTGCTTTTATTGATTTCTCTAATTGATACTATTTTACATATACATAGGTCTAAAGATCCATTTATACCTCGCTGCACTGTATGTTGTGTTTAATACCAATATATCGATCACTTCCTGCTGCAACTCACTGCAAATTTAGTTAAAATGAATAACTTAAGGTTTGTTCATACCTCGCTGCACTGTGCAGTGCAGTGCCGATATATCGATCACTTGCTGCAGCAAATCAATGTAACCTGCTGCAGTTCAAAATTTAACTAGGTTGCAGTACCGCAATGTCAGTATACTGGACAGAGACCATAATTCGAGCACTGCAGTATGAACAGGCCCTTAGTGGGTACCATGATGCAGTAGTTCGGGCAGAGACTGTAGTTAGGACAATGCAACTCACCACAATGCAGGTGCAATAAAGTATGCATGAACCTTTATTGTCCCCGCCTAAGGAGTTCGGAACGGGGACTATAAAATGAGCAGCGTCCGTCCGTTCGTCCGTCTGTGATAAAAATGTTAACCCATGTTGTATATGATTTATCTGGAGTTCCGTAAGGGCAACAATGATGTAACTTGGTGGGAAGAAGCGGGTTGGGTTCTCGACCTGATTATATTTTGGTCGTAAACTATATTAATTATGCTAATTTGCATATTTATGAAATTATCCTGCAGGCCTTTTGCACAAGTTTTTCTGGATTCCGTAAGCGTATAAATGATGTCCCTTCGGGGAAGGAAGTGGGCTGAGAGGTTCTCGACCTGATTATCTTTTGGCAATTGAGTATGCAAATGACTAATTAATAACAAATCAGGCATAATTGCTATATTTTTGGACACTGTACATTGGGATACTCAAAATTCCTGCGCTGCAATGAAACCTATCTGGGCCACACATCTTTTTTGCAATTTGAAAGTGTGTGGTATATGCGGCTAGGATCAATGAGGTAATTAAATATGCGTAATTGCTCGTATCCATGAAACAGTACATCGGATGGCAAATTCTTCTCATATTGAGACTACTATACCATGGTGGAGGGGTGAGGTGTTGGGGCGGTGGGTATGGTGTTGCGGGGTGGTGGGGGGGGCGTGTTGCGGGGTATTGGGGAAGGGGAGGCGCTGTTACAGGGTATTGGGGTGTGGTGTTGCAGTCAGGGGTTGGGTGTTGAGGGTGTTAAGGAGGGGGGGGGGTGGTTGTTTTGCAGAGTGTAGGGAGGGTGTGTTTGGGAGTTGGGGTGTGGGGAGTTGTGGGTGGTTTGGGGGGGCGGGTGGTTGTGGGTTTGTTGGGGGTGGTGTGTGGTTTTTGGGGCGGATGTGGTGTTTTGCAGGTGTTGGGGTGGGGTTGGAGTGTTGCGGGGTTTGTAGTTGCATTTATCGCATGTTAGTGATCGCGACATCGGCGGGGACATTTTTACGTAACGCATCGCGAAATTACGAGTTCACCTTGTTAGGGTATAAAACTTGTGACGTTTCCAAAGGCTGGTATTACATGATTTCATGTCCACAGAAAAATTATACATATGAATTTTGTATTCATCACATAACTAGACACACACACAAATATGGCATCTCAGTTACATGGTGAAACAGAAACTTCCATTTCTGAATTTGAATTGATTTGCCTTAAAAATATGATCAAATACTAAGTAATACATAATGTACCTCCACATGTTTTAAACAGACGTTTGGTAACAGCATGAAGTTGGCACATAAACTTCTAACCTCTTACACAAATGTTTGTGTAATAAGTGTAAAACAGAATGTGATGATTGCTTGCCTCTACTTAGCAGTGCGTGGCTGGTGTGACTAGCCAAAAAGGAAAAAGATCATACATACTATTCTACATTCTTGATTTCATACTCCTAACAAATATTTCTGTCCCACTATCTTTTTGTTATTCTTTTACACCTGGGGCTGATATTTGGCCAGGAAGGTAGAGGACATTCTGACCTTTTTTTGCAAGGTTTCAGAGTGACCAAAAGGTAAAGGTCATCTAGAGGTCAATTTGTGTGAGAATGATTTATGACCACCAAATTTGGTACAAAGACAGCTTGACCTGTGCAAATACCATATCCTGAGGTCAAAGGTCACATCCACTTGGGGCAAGAAAGCCGGGTAATCCCGAAACCCGATGACGCGTTTATTTCGGTAAATATTTTGCATGCATTCAAGAAGTTCAATTGCAACTATTGGTAAATTACACTAGCCTGTTACAGTGTGATATAGATAATGGCCCATTTCTGTAAGGCTTGCTAATCTACTTAAGCATCTACTTTATTAGAAAGAACCAAACTGTAAGGTCATGTTAGAAACAGACGCCAGGGATACTGTTTGCTTAAGATTTATCACTGATCCAATTCAAACATATGTTCTGTAGGACAATATAAGCAATATTTTTAAACTTAACAGGGGCTGTTGCTGCTTATCAAACCAAGAAATAAGCTCGTGTGAATCATTGAAAAGTTGACTAAATTGATTTTTGTTTAAACTGTGTTTAATGTTGAGTCTAATATTTTTTTACTTTTTTACTCAAAACCTTAAGGCCAACTCAGTTTCATGATGATGGCCCCTCAATTTTTTATAAATCATGTTTTTTGCATATAAATAACTTGTCCACAACTAATCACTGAAATAGCTAAGCTCACATCCAATTCCTTTATGAGAAATCACAACTTTGTAAAAATTTTGTTTTTAGAAATTTTTAATGTTGGGTTTTTTTATATAAAGCTTTATACATCAGAACAAAAAAATCTGATTCATCTAACCTTGGAATTTTTGGTGGTAACGATTTTTTAGTTTGAGTTGACTATTTGTGAATTAAAGGCACGATCACTGATTTGCTAATCAGAAATACAAAAAAATCCTCAAAATCAAAGATTTTTGCAGTCTGTAACAAGTATAGGTATCCTAATATAACCTACAAGTGCTATGGCTGAAAGTAACCTAATAAGGACAAAATCGGATATTTTAGTCATTACTGTCCGTACGGACACTTACTACAACACGTAATTGAATGGAGATTCCAATATTTGATCGCTGTTTTTTTTCTTTTCTATTTTTCAGTTGGAAAAGATAACTAACAACGATTCTACAGACTTATTCTTCACTTTTAAGTTATTACTGTAAAATTCAAATATTTTGATTCACTTCAGTTGAATCACTGATAGTGTCTTTAATATGCAAAAAAAATATATTTTTAAATCTCTGAGTCAGCCTTTAATATTATCTGGCTTTCAGCTATAAATGGGAGATGTTGTGATAGTGTATACATTTTGTGTTTCAGGATGTCTATGTTCATTTAAGAAATAAAGGGTGATGCAGTATCATTTATGGGCGAATAATGTGTCCGAGGTCGGAAAAACTAAATAATGGACGAGGCGCAGCCGAGTCCATTATTTGAAAGTTTTTCTGGCCGAGGATACATTATGAGCCCATAAATGATACTGCAAACCCTTTATTTCTATTCTGTTACCTAAAACAGCTTGATTTAATAAGGAAATGCACTGGCGACCCATTATTGCAGAATAATGGGCAGTAAACTGACCAATCAGAATGATGCATTTTCAATAATGGGCAGCAGAGGTAATAGAATGGGAGTTATAGGTAAATTATGCAAAAGGCTCTCATTTGAAAAATCAGACTTAAATGTCAACAAAACATGGGAAAAATAAATTTGGGATAGGGGTTAAAGTTCATCTTGGAGTCAAACAAGGTGTTTCTTAATTTTTTAGGGATAGGTGTAAAGTACTCTCATTTGAAGTTGGTAATAATCTTGGGAAGGGGACCCTGAGATAACCTTTGACCTGAAAGGTGTGGGCTTATCTGCACAACCAACCATTGTTTTTAAATTCAATGCTGACCAATGCTTCCAAGTTTACACCCCTGCCAGAGGGAATCTGCAAGTTGTGTTCACTGTATCAGAAGGGAAGTCTATATTTGACGATGCAAGGACTGAGTGCGGCTTGTGAGTGCATAATATAGGGATGACAGGCCAATATTTCCTTAGTCAAAATTCAGTGCAGGCAAAGGGGTCTAAATTACCAAATCCATTTAGAAAGTAAAAATTCAGAAATGTCATCTCTATATTTCATCTGAATCAATTGCAAATATCCAGCTGTTCTTGTCTTATACAAATACCCAGCAAGAAAATATAATGGTTACACAGGAGAGCTGAGTCCTGAACTTTATGTTAACTTTTAAGCTGTTTTACCTAAACTCAGTCTTTAATCCTGAAAATGCCAGTATTTCAATAAGGCTGTCTCCTGCTCTATTGTTATATTGCATGGTGTGTAAAATCTCACAAAACATCAAAATTTGCCAGTGGCCTTGAAGCAGTAACTCAACAGGCAGTGATTATTTGCGGTCAAAAATAATTCTATGATCAATGCGGGCATAGAGTGCAACATGATGGTTTAGTGTAGTTGTTGTGCAGTACACCCAATCCATTTTACCTCAAACTATTTGATATAGAGTTCTTTAGTTTTTGCTTACTCCAGGGTTCTTTAATTATTGCTTACTCGCTCTTTTTTGGAACTAAAAAAAAATAAAAATAAATTTTATGGGTTCTATCTAGAGGATAAAAACAAAATAAATACAATGCCATAGAAGCAAGCAATTACCAGTAGAGACACACTTGCAATACACCAAAAGTAGTGACACATTTTGCAGTACATTGCTAAACAAATGTCATGACCGTGCATTATTTGTGATCTGCATTTTAGGGAAGGTGCATATCCCTGCCACAACAAGCCACATGGATATTTTGGGCTTGAGCTCATTGCCTAAAAATGCTGTTACATATAAAATGTGTGTACCTTTAATCTGCAGGCTGGCTATTTGTACCATAACCTATATTGTTGTGATCAATTCAAATCTCAATAAAAACAAAAACCATGCAGTCAGTCCTTCGACAGTCCTTCAACCTTTATGACAAGAATATATAATACACATAGTCCTTTTGGCCCTAGGTGTTCATGTATATAGTGCAGTATTGTCTAGTTCATAATTTGTGGAAGTTGTCTGGTTGATAATATGTGAAAGAAATAGTAAAATTGATTTTGAAATGTTAAGGGCAGTGTTAACCTTAGTGCTTTTGTTTTTACACGAATTTCTGATTTTTGCACCATTTTAAACATCAACCTGTGTTCTATCGTTACCAACAAAGGTTATCCAATGCAGACAATCCCGAGTTGTATTTTTTGCCGATTTAAAACAGCTATTTGACCATTTAAAGTCACAAAAACCACATGGTATTAACGGCGGGAATTTAAGCACATTACACGCCGTCAGGCGCAAGGCGCAGCATCGCGTCGCGTGGTGAATTTTTGCTGCGTAATGAAGCGTGCGTGTGTTTTAATGTACTTTTCGCGAACGCATCTTGGAAAAACGAAAATAATATTTTGAAAATGGTAACAAAGCGCTAATTTAGACCAAATGAAACTTCCAATTTCTCTGATTTCTGGAGTTGAAGACGAAAGAGGTTTGATTACAATAGTGCATAAAGATGTCTTTTCATCACTTGCAACCCATATTCAATTTTGAAGTTAAAAGGTAAAGTTATTTTGAGAAAGAAGACGCTTGAAATGAGATGGCGTGAAAAGTCACTTTTTTTACTAAACAGATTTTCTCATTCTTCAATTTTTGCAAATTTGGCAAATTTTCAGACAAGATAGGCAACTTCAAAAATGCGAAGTAAAAGGTAAGGTTTAACTTTCCTACAATAGCAATCCGGTCCTCTCCAGGGACGGTTTTCTCATGTTTCATTTTTGATTTCTAACTAAAGATATTCCTCCAATCATATAGCTCAATTTGGAAAAGAACAGGGTAAAATCACACTTTTTTGACATTTTTCCTTATTTCAAAAAGTACCTCATTTAAAAAAATTGCAAAACCGTGTCCCTAGACACATTTGTCGTTTCTAAAAAATAGACATCTGACATCATGAAAATCAAATTGTTTTTGTTATGCTGTCTGAAAATTTGGGGCAAAATCGCATGTTTTTCTTTTAGTATTCTTCTCAAAATACGGAAATGTTTATATCATTAAAATCTGATGGCATCATCGGGTCATCAATCCAATTTTTCTTTCCTAGAAATGTATACTTTTATATACATAATTAAATATTTGCAAAGTTACATAAAAATCCATTAAGTAATATTTGTAGGAGAGAATTTTAAATTCAATATTAAAAAATAGCTGAGCAACGTCTGATCGGCTTATGTTTATTAAATGAAAAATGAATTTTTTTATGCATTTCATGAACATTGTGCATGGGACTTGGTCTGTGGCTGTAATTTGCATCAATACAAAAAAAATCCCACTTATTTATTGCGTATGTAATTCCCTCCATACATACACACACACACACCTACACACACACACGCACACGACACATGCACACACCACACCCACAACACCCCAATGCACACCACAACACCATACACCAACACAAATACTGCTATGTTTTTTGTTTTCGATTTGTGAATTTTAACTAATATGACTGAGACAGGATTGAATTATAATGGCAGTAGCAATATTAATGGAGATGTTTCCTCTTGCTTGAGTTTCTGGGTCAAGACATTTTGAAGTATTAACAGCTTACACTGCATGGCTGTCGAGTCTGGGTTGGAGTGTGAGATTTTCAGTCTGTATGTTTTTATGAATATTAAGGAGCACAATTTTGTTCATGAATTGTAATTCATTGGAGACATAAACATGTGTAGGGAATTTGCAAATGATCTTGATACATTTTGAAAATAAAAACAGATTTTAAAAGGTGCTTGTTCCGATTTTGTCTATCGCGTTCTGTACTTGATATGAGAGCCGAGCCTTTATGACAGCATTCAAGAACTGACTTTCGTTTTTGGCGGACACAGGTGTGAAACAATTATTTAGATGTGAAACAACCAAAAAGTGTTTGAACATGTAATGTTTTCTAGGGTAAAATTACATGCAGTTTCTGATTTTGACCCTTAAAACTGGTGAAAATTACTTTTTTGAGAATTAATCACATATTTTGGCCATTTTGCAAAAATTTGGCCTTTTGAGTGACAACAATTTTGACATGTTCTATTTGGAATGACCATATCTACAAAAAATAGGCCCAGTTGTTATTTTTTTTAAATTTAAGTTAAATTATTCACCTATTTTAACATAAAATAGTTTGCATTGTTCCACTACCTCCTGTTTTTTGTTAGAGCGTCTTGAATTGTAAAGCGTTGGAGTGCAAAATTGTACGCAAAGTTGGGTTTTTTGTCCAATTTCGGATTCAAATGACCATATTTTCACAAAGGTATACCCTAGAGATTCTTTTGGTGTCATTTTGTTCAGAAATGCAATAGTAAAACATAGGTAGTAAGTTTTTGAAACACACTAGCTCTTACTAAAAAAATTATAATTTCAAAATGTTACCCTACCACGAACCCCTTAATTTTCTGTAGGCATGAACAATATTTCGATTTGAATAAAAAAAAAAAAATTCAAACTAAAAAATTCCAGGGATTATGGTATTTAAAATAGAAACTTGTTATGCCCAATACCCCCCCTACAACAAGTTCATATTTATTTAGACCTAGGCATCCTCATTTATTGATGTTTGAATTTGTTTATCAATCATTTTTTTCCTTCTGGCATAGGTCGTTTAAAAATGTACAAAAGCCATCTATATCTACCAATCACCTAAAAATACCAGCAGATAATAGCTGACTTAGGATCAGAATGAATTAATTACGTTATTTAACAATCCATGTAAGATACCCTTATGTTTACTATAATTATAATTTTGACAGTTCAGTAAAATCCTAGTTTTAGCATGTTGTCTCCTTTTGTCCAGATCGGGATATCATGGAGGTTTGTATTTTGAGGTGTAACATTTAAACGGGGAGGTAATTTGCATTTCTAATGCAGACTACAGTTTCTACACAAAATTCACCCCAGAAAAAGTTGTTTCATTCAAAATTCTGTACTCAGTCTTTATACACACTGCCACGCAGTTAACCGATTGAACAAACTTGCATTTTTAGCTATACGCAATAATGCATAGTGCAACGCCCTCTTCACTAATGTGCTAATACTGGATGGTTAACCATTTAAAACGGTAGTTTTTTATCTGTATCTTTGAAGAAATGGATTTGAAATCTGAAATTTCAGGACAACACTGAGAAAATACAGGCCTTTCATCTGATATCAAAATTGATTACTACTTTGGTAAATCGGGGGGGGGGGGGGGGGGGGGGTGGTGTCCCCACGACGATCGGACAGCACCTTTAGAGAGTAACAAAGTCAGTCTTTGGGAAGAACAGACCTAAAAAAAAATCACATGAATTATGTTTTTGTCTTTGAAGAAGCATAGTCACATAACAATGAATAAAAATTCCTTTAAAAAGAAAATGAACGCACGTCCAATCGTTAATGAATCATGCTTTGTTTGGCGTTTGAAATCTTTTGTGACATTGAATCAGGCTTTTTAATTACAAGTGTTGACAAATAAGGTTTGGATTTTGTGTATTAAATTGACATATTTTGAATTATAGAATTATAAAGGAGTAATGCTGGTTTTAAAAACGTTAGATTTAATTTGGTTAGTAATTGAAGAAAATGCGAGGCCATGGTTTGCAAGAATAAAGAAGCATGATATAGTTTTATAGTTTTCTTAGAAGTGGGTTTATTTCTATTTAATACCGAGGTTGTACAATGGACACACCTCCTTAGACATGGGTCTTGCCTTTTTTAAGAAAACAATCCTCAAGACGAGGGAGAAGTTTCTCCAAGGGTCCTCATTACTATTTGCAAGCAGGGTTTTAACTATTTGGGAAGGAAAAAACTGGGGACCCCTATCTGGCAAAAATTTGCCAGAACCCCCCCCCCCCCCCCCCCCCCCCCCCCCCCCCCCCCCATCTGAACCATAATCCCATTTCAGAAAAGAAGAAAAGAAATGTGGTCCTGTCTGTGAGGTGACCCATACTTTGAATAATATAATTTAAAAAATTATATTTAAAGAGCCGTGGGCCCCTAGCGGTTGCAGGGTGCTTGCCTGTGGCGCAATTTACCAAAAATCCCAGGTTTGAATCCGGTGGGGATTTATTCGGGTACTCTCAATTCTGGATTTAATCTCTATACAAGCTATTGATTAAATACAGAATACCGCTCTCCGCCATGGTTCCACTTGGAAGTGGGCAAATGAATCACGAAATCATCCCGTCTTCGGAAAGGACGTTAACCGGCGTCCCATGTACCGAGTCCAACTGTACATGTACATTGCATTCAGTGTCGAATAAGAGTAGTGTGTGCAAACCCCTGCCTGTTCCCAATCCACCACAGCCTCAAAGCTGGCCATGTTAGGAACGTCCTATCATGGATACACCGCGGCCCCGGCTCACTTACTCAGTTGAATAATCCTGACATCACAATCATTACCAATACTGGTGGACCCGCTAAAAAGATTTAAAAATAAAACACTTTAAAGTGAAAAAAAGCTTTGAAATCCTTTTATCGCCCATACGCACTTTAGCAGAAGGGTGATTTGTCATAGCAATCGTCGGTGTCTTTCCATCCGTCTCTGCCTGTCCCCATCAGAGTACTGTGCCAAGTCCTCGAACATTCCCACTATATTCAAACTAACTTTCAAAAAGTTAATGCTTTCAAACTAGTCCTACTTACTTTAAACAATTCACATTAATTTCATATTATGTGGGTCATGGTGGATGCAAGTAAATCATAGCAGTGTGTATCACTATTGGGCATATTAAATGAGCTCATTTGTATATTTCCTCTGATGATTAACTAAAAGTGAGGCGGTACGTTAGCTAAAAAGTAAACTCCCTCCAGGGGGATTTGCAAGTTTTAATTGCGTATTTTTCTTTTATTTCAACAGTGAGGATACCATCACATTTTGCTCTGTGGAGTAATTGTGGCGTGATTGCCCTGGCACCTTTTTTGTTCTTTTAACCCAGTTTATCAAGTGGAGCCACCCCCCTTTTTTACTTTGTTCATTTCCTAATTGGTAAAAATTGTCCACTTTTTGTTTACGTGGTCAACGTTTTATGGAAACCAGATGCAAATCATGATATTGTCAGTGTATGACAAATCAACTATAACTTTTGTTGTGTCAATTGAAACCATATTTGACAAGACTACTCGCACACTGAAAAGGACTTATTCTTCATTGTTTCAGTGTCCAGAGCTAAACGTCTGTTTATGCTGACGTTCTACTCCTGGATTGTGCAGCAACAGAGACAGGCTCCATTTGGATTCCCACCACCCCTGACCGTGTGAAATTAAAGACCGGTCTCCACATTTTTTTTCAGCAGACACACCATCCAGTTAAGTTTTTGTTGTCGATTGTCTTTCATGATGCAGGATTCTGTTTGAAGGGGTTTTAACGGACCCAAAAGGGTACGCCTGTTTCAAGACTAAAGTACATTTTTTCATGCCATCAGTTACACTAACTGCATAAGGGGTTTGCACTTCTTTTGGTGCATAAGGGGTGGGGGGTTCTAGGGACCCCATTATGTAACATTTCTATAGGAAAGAAGGATTTTTAGAGAATCCACCACATGTTAGAAATCTTCAGCGCAATCAACCATAAAGAAATTAAAACTGAAGAAAATTGTTTCAGTGCAGAAAACTAAGGGGTTCAACCTTGATTTTAGTTTTGCCTTCAAATGTTGTGAAGACACTAATTCGTTTTTTTCTAGACTGTGGCTGGGATTGCAATTCATTGGTGAAGAATGAACTTTAATCATGGCTCCATTACCATTTTTGTGTCGTCTGCAAGAATTGCCAGAAGTCACATAGGGATTAACTCTGTCGTATGTCTGTGTGTCTGTGTATCTGTGTGTGTGTCCTGTGGTCAAATGTTAACCCTTAATATATTGCATGCCGGATGAGTGCCCGTAAGGGCTATGATGAATAACTTGGTGGAAGGCGGGTCGGGTTGGGGGGACATGTTGGTGCCTTATGTGACCTTGGTGACCTCATGTGACCTTTGGCCGGTCCAAAATTTTAACCCTTTCCCGCAAGGCCTCTTGTGCAAGTTATCTGGAGTTTCATAAGTATACGATGTAACTTGTGTAAGGAAGCGGGATAAAGAGATCTCGGCCTGATTAGATTTGGGCTATTTCGGGAAAATTCACTTAGGCAAATGAGCTAATTAATATGCAGAAATCATCGTAATCGTAGATTTGAAACGGACTCGGATATGTTAAAATTTCTTCACTTCACGAAAACCCATATGGTGCACATCTTGTTTGCCATTTGAAAGTTCCTGATACATGCGGCTTAGGTATGCAAATGAGCTATTAATTATGCCTATTGCTGTATTGCTAAATTGGTACATCGGAATGCAAAATTCCTTTGCTATATGAAAAACTACTATACCTTACATCTTGTGTGTGAATCATCTGGAGGGGTAAGGTTTGGGTGTTGGGGAGGGGGAAGGGTGGTGTGTTGGGGGCCCGGGTGGGGGTTAGTGGTGGGGTGCTTGGGGATGTGGCCTGGGGGTAGGGGGGGGGGGGGGGGGGGGGGGGGGTGGGGTGCGTCGGGGAGGGTTCGGGTATGTGCGTGGGGTGGGTCGGGTGATGTGGCGTTGGGGTGGGGTGGAGTGGTGAGCGTCAGGTGGGGTGCATCGGGAAGGGTGGGGTGCGAGGGCGGGTGGGGTGACCTTATGTGACAACATTCACATGACCTTTGTGACACATATCCCTGACCTGGGTGACCTCATTTACCTTGGTACCTCATGTGACTGTGACCACCCCCCCCCCCCCCCCCCCCCCCCCCCCCCCCCCCCCCCCCCCCCCCCCCCACCCCCCCCCCCCCCCCCCCCCCCCCCCCCCCCCCCCCCCCCCCCCCCCCCCCCCCCCCCCCCCCACCCCCCCCCCCCTCCCCCCCCAAAAATTTGACGTTACTTTGCCATTCACAAATAGGTTTGTCTGGGACAGGGGGTCGGTGTTGGGTGCACATGGCGGGGGTGGGTGTGGTCATGGAGAAGGCAGGGTGGGGTGCATTGGGGAAGGGTGGGGTGCCTCATGTGACCTTGGTGACCTCATTGAACCTTGGGACTCCCGTGTGACCTTGGTGACCCCTGTGTGACCTGATGCCCCGCGTTACCTTGGTGCCCCGTGTGACCTTTGTGACCACCATGTGACATTGGTGACCCCATGTGACCTTTGTGGACCCCATGTGACCTTTGGGTGACCTCGGTGACCCATGTGACCTCAGTGACCCCAATGTACCCCATGTGACCTCGTTGACCCCTTGTGACCTCGGTGACCCATGTAACCTCGGTGACCCTGTGACCTCGGTGACACCATGTGACCTCGGTGACCCTCATGTGACCTCGGCTGACCCATGTGACCTCGGTGACCAATGTGACGTGGTGACCCCATGTGACCTCGGTGACCCATGTGACCTTTGTGACCCCACGTCCCCTTTACCCATGCACCTGGTGACCTCATGCACCTGGTGACCTCATGTCACTTGGTGACCTCATGTCACCTTGGTGACTCATGTCACCTTTGACCACATTATCAAACGCGAACGGCAGACTACACTGCGGTCCAGACGACCGCTACGTATTTTATAGTTTTTAGGGTCTTTAATAATTTTACCATAGGTTTTCTACAGTAACGCTATATGATGATTTAATTTGATTTGTCCAAGGAAAGCCTTCGACAGAGCTGTTTTCATTGGGGTCCATTTTACCCTACTCTTTTCGACACTGACTTGAGTGCCCAGGTATGACTCTCTGTACATGGGACTGACTGCTATCACGTCCCTCCGAAGGATGGGGTATTAATCATGTTTTTTTTCCCAAAAAAAAAAATGGTATATAAAATATTATGGCCCAATGGCCTACTGTACTTCCACGATGTTTTAATGATAGTTTATTTACTTTATGTCACTAGGTGTATGCATTATGAAAATCAGAATCACGTTAACTCTATAGATGTTAATTTTTGTCATGGGCAGTTCCGTAGTGCATAAGGGAGCTCCTAGGGACCCATGCCAA
>JAMKCH010004896.1:0-96778 GCA_023653785.1 Ophioderma brevispina | reverse complement strand
CTTTCATATCATTTTCCCGTCTTCCTACTCAACATAATATAGCCTACTTTCAAACTAAACCACATATAATTAAATCCCGTAAGTCAACTCCAAAACTAAAAAGCCCGATAATGCATGTCCTTGTTGTCTGGACACAGGTTATTAGTACAGAGGACCCAGATCAAGCCTTACAACCAATCATCCAAAATTCTTCAACTCCTGAACATCACTGTCCAAATTACAAATAAAAACCATTTCAAAACGTAATCACCAAAAAAAACGTGGATCACTAGAGGTTTAATAAAATCAATACAAATTAAAGATAAATTATATAAAAGATACATTTCTAAACCAAGTGATGTAATACAACTAAAATATACCAATACCGTAACCACTTAAATTCTTTATTGCGAATTAGTAAAAAAATCCTACATAAACCAATAAAATGAAAATCATAAAGCTCAAATACTAAGGAAATGTTGAAAACGTTAAACAATTTATTGGGCCGTAATAAAAAAGCAAAGCTTCCTGATTTGTTTAACAATAGCGAGGGTGAAAGGATCACTGACAAAGGCGAGCCATAGCTGAAAACTTTAACAACTTTTTTTGCAAATATAGGTATTACTCTTGACAACAAAATCCCGGAACCATCAATAGATTTTAAAACTCCCTTTGCAGCATACAATAACACCAATACCTGTTCCCATATCCAACTTCTCTGATGAACTTAAAAATTAACAGCGAAATTAAAAATAGTAATAGCCCCAAAGGCATCTGATGACATTAGCAATAACCTCTTTAAACTCATTATTCCATCTAGTAGTGTTTTATCACACATTTTAATATTTCTCTTACTTCTGGAATTGTTTCCCCAACAACCCCATTACAAACAGGCACAATGTTATACCATATTCAAAGCCGGCCCGGACAAACACGATTGTTCTAACTCTAGACCCATTCAATTCTTCCATCCATTCGAAAACTTCTTGAAAAGGTCGTCTATATGAGTATATATTTAATTTATAACAAAATACAGTATTCTCTCCCCTCATCAATTTGGCTTTAGGCCTATTAACGATCTACGCATAGGCCATTAATGAAACTCTATGCAAAATAGCTGAGAATCGGATAATAAACTTCATACCGTTGGTCTATTTGAGATCCCTTAGCAAGGCTTTCGATTACATAAATCATGAATCCTTCTTTACAAGTTAAATCAAGTATGGTATCCGGGGTCTTGCTAACGACCGGATAAGGAACTACCTATCTAAAAAAAACAAGGGTTTTGTTTAATAACACCCTCTCTGACACAAGCAACCATTACTTGTGGAGTTCCTCAAGGCTCTATCTTTGGGCCCCTTTTGTTCCCAATACATTAAGACCTTTACTTTGTTCTGAAATACACACTTTATATTATTGCAGACGACAACAAATATACCTTTTTTTCACATCCCCATTCTAATACACTGAACAAAAGATAACTAAAGAACTTGATATTATTCAAACTGGTTTAAATGAGAACAAATTATCGATGAATATAAAAAAAGACCAATACTATATGATTTTTTAAAAATATTTTTTTTTTTTTTTTTTTTTTTTTTTTTTTTTTTTTTTTTTTTTTTTTTTAAAACGGTTTTTTAATTTTATTATTATCCTTATGCTTTGTTTTGTTATGTTAATTATGCCTATTTTGTCATATGATTCCCTTCATTTCACTTTAAACCATCCCATTTTTTGTTATCTTTAGGTTTCTCATTCCAAGTCTTCTTTGCCCCCATCCTTTGATCATTACGCCTTCCCTCCTTTGCCAATCATCATCCCATTGTTCCCATTTTAGCTTTACCCTGTCATGGCGCCCCACTGATTCCCGGTCTTTCAACAATCCCCTGGTCATTAATCTTATTGTTCTTTTTTCATCGGCCTCTCCATTGTCCCTTTGCCCCTCACTCATCCGTCCTCCACTTCTCCATGCACCATGATTTCTTGGTTATCGTCTCAATCTTTTTTTATTTCCATTGTTCTCTTTTTCGCTTTCTCTCCCAGTTCCTTTACACATCACCCCTCCCTGAGCTAGGTTCCTGTCTGTTGTCATTGATTGTATATATTGTTTGTCTGATCCGTGTTTTCGTCAGTGTGCTTTGATGAAGATCCTGCTAGGATGAAACGTCAGGCCCTACACTCTTAGTATACAGTTTACCTAACAGGCTATTTGTGAGAAGCAGTTGGTAAACAGCATTCACTTATTTTTGATTAATATCCTACATAATGGTAACGTACTTTGTATATCGGTTTTTTGAAGTCTGAAATGGCCAGACGTATTGGTCACAATTCTGGGATTCTCCAGTGTTAAAAAACGGAAGTGCCCGAAACGAGATTCTAATGGGCAAGGACATAATCTTACACCTTTATTAACACATTTTGTAATATTTTTAAACGATAAAACAAACAAATTATATATAATATCATGGTAATTTTAAGGTTTTATTATGAATGCGGCCATTTTGGGCGGCATCTTGCATTTGAAGACGCTATCGGGATGGAAACCACCGTATGAGTTTTAATGGTCAAAGAAATATAGCTCTTACCCTTTCAGATAAACCTTCATGGAACTTGAGCGTTTTCTAGAATTTTTGGACTTGACATAACATAATATATAAAATGCCTCAGAAATTGCACCATCGATATTTGATAAAGTGGCTAGCTATATTGGAATCCAATGAAAAATAGAAAATAAACACGAAAGGGCCCACGGGAACCAGATTCCTTACATAAGGCCCGGAACCTAAATATGCATGCCAATGGACGCCTCGCGCCTAAAAACCTACCGAAAAAATTGAATTATTCAGGCTAAAAATTACAATAGATTGCATATTTTGTGTTTGCTCAAGACTTTATAGTCTGGAACCCATCGGATTCAGATGAAAAATTTTAAAAATGTTAGAAAATGCTAGAAAAAACATATATCTAATAAGCCTGGACTAAAAGAGGGCGTCACGGATAACAGAAATAGTGACATGGTCTATTGCATCTTATCTAACTCGATAAAATGTACGTAAAATAATCCAAATTTCACTCAAATTTGGGCTTAACCTTATTTGCTTAACCTTATTGTTTACCTAGCAAATGCGAAGCCCCCCTACACAAGATAGTGTCTGGAAAATCGTTTTTAAATGGACTCATCTAACAATGATTTTCTCTGCGCCAATACAGGGGTTGCTGTGGAAGACGTATATGCTCTATGATATCTGCGGTATTAAAGAGTTAGAGGCGGTTTTATTAGTTAAAAGGACACAGTAGCATTAAATATGACATAATGAAATGGAATCTTACTGAAATCTCTTCCATAAATTTGAGAACAATTTTGGATGTTTATTTCTGTAAAACAGCAAACAAACAAAACACAACCCCAAAAAACCCAGGAGTTTACGGGAAAGTTTAAGCCAACTAAATTCAAGGCGTTGACAATCCCTGTCATACCCATCTAATGGTCAGTGTATTTAGCATGCTTTTATTTTGAGCCAACTCATAAAAGCATTCAAACCAAGATTCCAGATATTTTACTTCAGGCTTGTAGTACGATATCCCCCCCCCCCCCATAAGGGCTCGGAGTAATTGAATAGGCCCGATGTACTCCCTGCTTGACGTAGAGGCGACTAAAGGGGACCCCCTGATTTACTTAGTCTTGGATTGTTTTAGTTTACAACATGATGGGTGTACTGCAAACTTTGATTGTCTCAGCAAGCATTTAAAATGGTTATTTGATTATTGATATAAAATTGAGAATAGGACTATGTCCTCTGGAACAGCGTTTACGGACGTTTGCCTTTTAATTACAAATAACTTTGCTGCTAAGGGATTCGAACCCACGAGCCACTTAACTATAGCAAACTGATGTGGTTGGGAAATGAGACAATTCAACCTAGAGAATACTGAAAAGGCTGAAAAACAAATGAGAATCAACCTTGGCAAGAAAACTGCATTGCATTCCGGTTAGTACTACACCAATTCGCTCATGTGGTTGTGTAAAACTTTTCAAACATATTTTCAAAACCTTGTCATTCTTGTGATGTCCAAACATCAGTTGTATAACCTCAGAAAGATATTACTGCACTGTAAAAAATACTGTAAATTTTACAAGTGAAATCCTGAGATAACAATCTCTTGCCAACCTATTAAGCGTAAAATTTACAATATACTGTAACATTAAAATTTAATTCGAAACACTCAAAAACCTAATATATTAGTTTTTCTATTTGTGTTGAGTTATTGACAGAAATTGTGAACGTGGTGGCAGAGTAAAAAACACTGACGAACACCCTAACTTAGTATGTTATATCCACAATTGCAGTGCATATACTAACTGTAAACTTTACAGTTTTGTTGAAAAATGTATTATATCAAACTTTAAATATACAGTGATTTGAATTAAATGAAAACCTGTAAAAGCTTATTTTTACGTGGTTTGTTGGCAGAAATTGCTGCCAGTATTTTCCTGTAAAAAAAATTTCAATATTTTCCCTGTTTATTTTTAGTACTTAATCTCTAATTGAAGATTCTCATCGGTGTATATAATTTGTTACTCATAAAGTCGAAAAAGGCTTCATTTTTCCAATTTTGATCATTATAAAGGCCGGAAATTTGGACATCCATTCCACTACTTTTTTTTTTTTTGCCCCCCCCCCCCCTTGTATTTCCAATTACATCCACTACTGTAATTTTTTAACAGGATTTTCCTGTAAATGCACTGTAATCTTTTACAGTGTGGGTGTACCTGGAAACTGTCAGCGAAGAGCTACAAAGTTAATGCACGGCCTTAAATTGGCACTTTTTAAATCAATTTGCTCTCAAATGATAGTGTAAGACCTTGGAGAAATAAAGATAATATTTTATGCACAAAAACATCAAAATATAAATCATATAGGGGGCTTAAGACATCTAGTGATGTGTGGACTTATTCTGGATATGTTGTAACTTTAATGAACAAACTTGTGGGTATGATAATAAAGCCACAAAGGTCACAGACCGGCGAAAGAGGGGGATGCCCCCAGGGATCAACACTGGCGTTGTTTTGTTGTGTTTAACACCATGATACACCGGAGTGTTTATTATACCATCATGCTGTTTACCCATAAGGTGTTGATTTGGACTTAATAATTAAAGTGAAGGGGTTAAATTATATAAATCTCAAAAAGTTTGGACTTTTTTTCAGCCATGTATTTTCATTTATTTGAAAATTTCTATACACTTTATTGTAATCAGTGAAAAGTCAATGCTTCTAGGTACAAGACACCAAAATCATAAGAGTTGATTCCTTCATGGTCGAGTGACACTCATTTGAATATTGGTCGGTATGAAAAAGAAAGTGCCGTTTAAGAGCTACACAGGGTTGCACAGCTTAAGATGATTAGGTTTGCGTTGAACCCGGTGTAGAAGTAACCAGTGTCCGGCGTACCTCATAGTCCGGGAAAACAATGGTGAACACTTAGGGCAATCGATTCAGTTGAATCTTTACGGGCAACATTATAGTAGATCAACCCATCGTGTCACCGCAGGAAAAGTTTTGGACAGCATCCATAGTGGGCGCATATGTGGCTCGAGTCACCTGCTTCATGAACGAACTAAGAGAATCTCGCTTTTCATGTATTCAGAAGGAGTACAAAGAACTTTGTGTCTTCGCATCCACAACACGGATGCTCGAACCTCCAAAAGTCCAGTAAATTCAACTAACTTTTTACATGGAATTAATATTAAAGCAATCGATTAGTTAGAATGTTTGAGAGTTGACTTAAATGATTCATTAAGAACATAATTGATTTTTCTTGCTTACGCAGAGCATTTTTCAATCGATTTCGGGTGACATTTGACTTGCACCCAAGGAATCCCCTCACTCAATGCCAGTACTCGGAAAAGTACTAGAGGTTGACACGATGGGTGAATCTCTATTCGGTTACGCTTTATTCCGTTATCGTCTATGGAGCCCCCGGCTATGGTCCCACCCGGACTAATCTGATTCAAACGGTCTTTGAATAGGAGAATGTCAAAGAGAGTGTTTATTCAAAGTATCTAATGCATGCCGCGAGTTTAAATGTGCAGAAGGCTCGTGTCATGGGGCAAATTGATGCTGGAATATCCCAGAATCAAGTTGTAGTCAATTTGGGTAAGCCCTAGTGCGGGTATTCAAAAGGAAAACAAAATTCCGTGCCAACTGGTAATGGGAAGGTGAGCCCCAGAAGCATTGACTTTTCCTGGCAACAACACCCCAGAAAGACAGTTTTATTACTCTCTGCTCTTTGGAATTAGAGATTTTCTTCCAAATTGTTGCATGCACGTTTTGTGCGGCAGTATCGAACACGAGTCCAAACTGCTAAGAAGCCAGCAATGGCAGCCCTTCACACCATCAGGCCCGGTTAAGGTGGTGTTGGCAACAACGGTAGTGGAATTTAACATGGTACAGAAATTCCATGTTTTCAGATGAATGCAGATTTTGTCATCGGAAGTTGGATGGTAGAAGTTAAGTTGGAGGAGACGTGAACGTTTCTCTGTCTGTTGCCTTGGAAGAGCGACAGCTTTTGGGTGGAGGCAGCCCTGATAACTGGTAAGACAAGACTTGTTGTTATTGAGCACAAATGCTCGCTCCTCGTTTTCGGGGACAATAGTCTGAGGCTGTTGCCATCTCTTATGTGCTCATTCTGGACGATTGCAGTACTCCAAGACGATCATGGCCCGTCCCGCATCGTGCTATAGTATCGTCAATGAGAAACTTGAGAATGAAAGGGTTAACAAAGACCTTTGTGTTCGTTCGCATCCAAAACACGGATGCTCAAACCTCAAAAGTCAGTAACATTCAACTAACTTTTTACATTGAATACTATTAAAGCAAATACGATTAGTCAGAATGTTTGAGAGTTGACTTAAATGATTCATTAAGCACATAATTGATTTTTCTCTGCTAGCAGACATGTTTCAATAGATTTCGGGTGACATTTTACTTTCCACCCAAGGCACATCCCCTCACTCAATGCCAGTACCTTCGGAAAAGTACTAGAGGTGACACGATGGGTTGAATCTACTATAGTTTTACGCTTTATTCCGTTATCGTCTATGGAGCCCCGGACTATGAGTCCCACCGGACTATATCTGCTTTCACACCGGGTCTTTGAATAGGAGAATGTCAAAGAGTGTTTATCCCGGTGGGCTCACCCAACCGGTACCACTGACCGCATGATCGTTACCAAGCTTTGCCAAAAACGCGGACAAATATGGCACGCCATGGTGGTTAATGACAATGGTTCCCCATCGTATGGTGGTTCTATCCCATTGGATATGTATTTGTGATACATGATTGGACGCAAAAACTGTATTACAACAGGGGTTCACATCTATGTTCGCTCTCGCGTGCCATATTTGTCCGCGATTTTGGTAACGATCATTACGGTCAGTATCACAGATTGAGTGAGCCCACCGGGGTGTTTATTCAGTATCTCATCATGCCGCGAGTATCAAATGTGCAGAAGGCTCGTGTCATGGGGCAAATTGATGCTGGAATATCCCAGAATCAAGTTGTAGTCAATGTTGGGTAAGCCCTAGTGCGGTATCAAAATGGAAAACAAAATTCCGTGCCAACTGGTAATGGGAAGGTGAGACCCAGAAGCAGTTGACTCCTGGCAACAACACCCCAGAAACACAAGTTTATTACTCTCTGCTCTTTGGAATTGGAGATTGTCTTCCAACATTGTGCATGCACGGTTTGTGCGGCAGTATCGGCACGAGTCCAAACTTGCTAAGAAGCCAGCAATGGCAGCCCTTCACCATCAGGCCCGGTTAAGGTGGTGTTGGCAACACCGGTAGTGGAATTTAACATGGTGACAGAAATTCATGTTTTCAGATGAATGCAGATTTTGTCATCGGAAGTTGGATGGTAGAGTTAAAGTTTGGAGGAGACGTGAACGTTTCTCTGTCTGTTGCATTGGAAGAGCGACAGCTTTTGGTGGAGGCAGCCCTGATAACTGGAAGACAAGACTTGTTGTTATTGAAGGCAACAATGCTCTCGTTTTCGGGGACAATATTCTGAGGGCGTTGCCATCTCTTATGTGCTCAGTCTGGGACGATATGCAGTACTCCAAGACGATAATGCCCGTCCGCATCGTGCTATAGGATCGTCAATGAGAAACTTGAGAATGAAAGGGTTAAAAAAAAACTTTAGTGGCCTGCCATCAGCAAACTCATAAATTTGGGCACATTTCCGTTTAACCTAATAATCTTAATTTAAGCAACCCTAAATTGAGTACAGGTACTGAAATTTTTGACTTTCTCTTTCAGACCTAAAATTCTTTTTTTTCTGTCATAACTGTGCGAAAAAACGTTTGCTGTACATAAAGTTTAACAGTAACGAGTACTATTGAATTGCCTTGTATTTGTTACGCCACGAAATGTGCGCGTATTTTAAAGGAGGCGCACTAAACCGCGAGCGTGCATGGAGTGATGACCGTATGACACAAAACACCATAGAATATATATGCGCTATTTATTTTATCTACTCGTACATCGTTGGTGCATTCCTATCCCACAATGCATAGGAATTTCGGTAAAAAATGATTTCCGGTAGGAAACCCAGGATCCACGTATTCAAAGGAATGTCATTCAACCATGAAGAAAACAATTCTTATCATTTTGGTGTCATTGTACAGAGAAATAACTGAGCTTTTCACTGATATGCAATAGAGTGTAATAAAAGTTTTCAATTAAATGAAAAATACATGTCTGAAAAAAATTCCAAACTTTTTTTGAGGAGTTTATAAACTTTACAACACTTAAAAAATATCAATTTGAAAAATCTTGAGGGCGCACTAATTTCCAAGCAACAGGTATATCACGATAGACTGAGCATGGTAAGAGAAACCAATTTGTACCGTTGTGGATAGTTGACCAGAAGGGATATCATCGAGAGGTTTAAATATTTACACCTAAGCAAAACAACAATAATAGTCCGGGCGGGTCTTATTTCAGGTCAAGGTCTAGCATTTGTCTAAGATTATATGGGTGGGACAAGTGCTTGTGCAGCAGTGTAAGACTTACTTTCTGCAAAGTCGTACACATACAATGGAAAATTAGTTGTTCTCTACCTTGTTTGCCCTGTGATGTTCATTTATCAACATCTTAAGTATTAGGACACTATCATGGCGTCAACAATCAGAATAACTCTCTTCTTGGTCGTACTCGCGTCAACGTTTGTGTTGTGGACAGACAGTCAGTTTGGTAAGTTTTACATATTACTGATTCGGATTTGCCCGAGTAAACCACTAAGTGTGTTTTGTGTGGAGATGAATTTTAAGCTAGTTATTTTGTTGTCCCTCAGTTTATTTAATGTCGTGTCCTTGAAAATTTGTTAATGTTCTTAATCTATTCGTGTTTGTGTCTAGAATTTTGCATCCGTATTTTTGCTGTATTATCTGTTGGCCTTTTTTCAATACAGGTCCAATTCTTGTGTTTCGTCTCTGGGCCCATATTGTCCGTATTAATTAGCGGCACGCGTGACGGTTTCCGATTGTTTATACTTGATAAATGTTCATTAAAGCAACCATCATCATCAGACCAAATTTAAATAATTCCAAACTGCACTTGTTCTTGCTTAAGGTTATATTGGGCAGTGAGTTTAGTATTCCTATTTCTTGTGTAAAGGTCATCTTGTTCTGACTTGAATACTTTTCAAGTTGATATTGCTTAGTTTTTTTTTTTCTTGCTTGATTTCTTGTTGTTGGTTTTAATTCAACGATTCAGAGACCGTTCGAGTGCAGATCCGTCGGAACTATGTATTCAATATACGGAATAAAGTCCAATCTCGTTATAACATCATCCACTTGGCGCAATTATTTTCCCGTCGAAAATGTGTTCCGACAGTCGACTGTTCTGGAAGGTATGTTGGTTATGAGTTCCGTGGTAGAGTTCATGTATGTTTCTGGGTAGGCTTTTTGTACCAGTCTTTATGTGAGATACTATGGTAGGAAGAACAGTACTAAACACCATAGGAAGGTTCCCGCGTTTATGGTTACCGCAATTACCTCACATGCAGAGGAACTCTTTTGACCTCAATATTAATACATCAGCACCTCTCTAGCATTTAAAACTATATATTTAGGAGATGGGGGGTTGACGGTGGGAAAGGGAAAACGGGCAGCATTTCTTTTGCATTGCCCCACCCGCCCAAGAATAAGAAAAGAAATGGGGACCAAGTTTGCCAATGGGGCAGACGCACTTGGTATACTTGATGCTGGTTTAAATTTATTTAACTTTATAATGGCTCGTAATCTTTTTTAAAACTTGGTGGCTGTTTACGTTGCCCACGTTTTTTTGGTAGATTTTCCTTTAGTTTGTGAAACATGAAATAGCTGTGCAAATTGCAGTTGGTCAATTTGCAGAGAATCATGTGTCCATGAATCGTTTTTAAAACATTTTAGTTGAATGTGTTTATTATTCCATATTACGTGATGTGTGTTGTTTAAGTAAAGCAAAAGTGTTTTGGGAAGTATTGAACAAATTTCTAATACCGTTTTTGAAGTCCAGTTTTTTTCTCGGTATATCAGGTAATTGATTTGGTTATCTTAACTGCTCAACATAATAATAATAAAAATATTGAAGAAGCTTTAAAGTCCATGGCCCATGGGCTTATCCAAAATTGAGATTTTATATAAATTATAATTGCCCCCGAAATAAAATTTTAGTGCTTTTTTGACGTTTTTATCTTTTTCTTCAGTTACTGTGATATTCAGATTTTAACGTTTCTGCAATTTTTGGTTAATTTTCACAAAAAATAGAATAATAGAATTAAAAAGACATAAATTGTGATGGGATGGGGGAAAATGCATTTGTACCTTTTGGTGATATTGCACTGCATTTTACATTTTAAAAGAAAAGAATGAGTTACCGTTTGCATATAGTTTAGTAAGTCGTATTTTACTAAGAGGACACGATAGCAATTCTACCACCAACACTGCAAAACAGGTTTTAGAAACGTGGTGCATATTGTGTTAGGTATAAACATCTTCATCTCTAAATGCTTGGTTTCAAATCTATAAACACCCAATGTCAATGCCTAAGTTGTTTTAGAATTTAAACCATGTTTCGATATATATTAGGGTTTAGATATTAATCAGATATTGCGCCACCATGTCAATTTCATCTAGAAATCCCACTAAGCGGATCTATAATAGTATGGTTCCTGTGTTTTATAATGAATTTTTTGCTACATTTTGATTTTTTGTCTTTTTTAGCTAAATTTGAGGCCAAGGAACGCAAATTTGGTTGTTCCAATTTTTTGACCAGCCGTTCGGCAGCCAATTGGTTTTCAAAAATGGCGCTATTGTCACATGTTTTCCCTCATATTCTCCGTTTTTGTGGTGACATAAAAGATAAAATGGTCTCTATACATGTTGTGATGCTAAGGTTTCTATAAAAAACGTTTTAAGTTGCAGCTAATTTTGTTGGCCGGCCATCTTTAATTCAAAATGGTCGCCATGTTTTGAATATACTTTAGCCTATTTTTGACTTTGGAGTAAACATACAGTGCTAAAAACGGGTTGCATATCCATGTGTGTGAGACTAAGGTTTCTAAAGAAACCCTTATTAAGTTGAGCTTAATTTTGTTGGTGGCCATCTTGATGAATTCAAAATGGCCACCATGCTTAATATACTTAGCCTGCTTGAATTCTGAATAACATATATAGCGCTTTAAAACAAACGGTGGCCATACCCCATTGTGTGATACTGAGGATCTATATCCATAATTAAGTTCAATGATTTGTTGACTCTTGACATTCAATAATCGGCGACATGTGTAATTCACCTTTGCCGGTATCTTGATTGTGAAAAACATCAGGGGGAAAGGGGTAATACCCATGTTTGAGATATGGGGAGCCTTACCCAATTCCCTCCACTAAGTTCATCTAGCGTTTGCTCGCTTGGATAAAAAAGGAGAACAAGTATCCTTTCCGTTGAGTAAAAGCTGCAATGCGTAAGGTTTACTCACATTTGAGATTGACCAAAAAGGGATGTTACCTTTTAATCAACATTTTCTGGTCAGCTGCGGGACAATGGATATTCTCTATCAACATGTAGTAGTAAGAGTTGTCTTAATCTTTAACATTTCGGCCTAGCATAGAAGCCTAGAACTACTCCAGCACCTCAACAAAGGTCCATTTCAGGACCCATCTATCGTCTTAGAATTTCCAAATTTTTCTGTGTTAAGATTGGTTATTTACAACGCTACTAAGTCACAATCAAACTGACTGGCTCCTATTAATGCTTAATCGTTTCTTCGCCAATATTCTCTTGAGTCGGTTATTTTTTGTCAGTACACTCGATCCTTTTCTGTAGTTTTACTTTTCTCTTCTTGGTTAACAATATCATTGTTGTACTTCATACAGTGTATTCTTTTCTTACTTTTTTGTTGATTGTAAATTTTCACTTTTACAAATTATTTTTAACACCCAGCCCCCACAAATCTCTGCGAACTCATTCGATTAAATGAAAACTTCTAAGTTTATACTGATTTTGGACCTAACAGTTAGTCGGTTGCGGACTATTGAAGACCACAGTATGAGCGTGAAGTTCGACTATATAATGCAATTTATTCTGAAAGTGACCTAGACCAGGGTTGCCTAGTTTGAGAATCCACTGGGTGCCACCTGACACCCTTGGGCAATTTGATTATGAGGTCACAGGTCACATTAGGGAATTAATCTTCCGAGTTCAGCAATCAATTTACGGAATATCAAAAGATCTTCCTGGAAACTTCCAAAGGAGTACAAAAGTCGATGAGGACTTGTCTGCACAAGTCTAATAAAAGGATTGTGTAGGTCCAAATGGTCATCAAATAACAGGATTCAATATCTTTTGTACAGGATCAAATTTCAAAAATGCCTCTTTAACTGAAAAGTAGTCGTTTTTATTTATCTTGACTCAGGATCTTGAAAGGTATAGTTTGCTAGATCTAAGATATCGTCTTGGGGATATAAATGGCGAAACTTAAATTGTCTATGTGGCATTGAACCGTATTTACATCATGGTATTAAAAAGGAGTTTGTAGATATGGCAAATTCTACTTTTTTTGAAATCTCTTTTAAAAAATATTATAATGAGGCTATCATATTTAAAAGGTTAAAATATGACCCCTGTACAAAAAGATTGTTATCCTCTCTAACCTATTTGTCTATACCTTGTGAATTAGCATCTTATGGGAATGTGACCATTTGACCTTTTTGCTCTTTTTGGGGGAAGAATTGGAATTTCATAACTTATTGAAGCTTTTAGAAATTTAATTCCCTTGTGACCTCAGTAAACCCCATTTGCCAAAGGGTGCCAAGATGGCACCCGGTGGATTCTTCACCACTAAAAAACTGGTTTAGAAATTTAGCAATAAAATTGCATTAGTGGGCAGACGGGTGGCCCACGTTCGCTTCCCTGCGGGGCCAGTATCGTACGTGGAATTTGGTTACCAATCATACCGCACCTCGAAGGTTTTCTCTGAGAACTTCGGTTTACTCCTGCATTAAAATCAAGACTCCTTTCCATAAAAGCCTTCCATGTCGTTCTGGATTTATTTACTCGTTGTTTGTAGCAGCCCCTAAGGCACTCCACAGTGAGTTGTCCTGGGCACTTGGTGGATTTGTCGCTTGTTTCATGATTAAAGAATTATTTTTAGTACCACAATTGATGCTTCTCTCCTTCCAAATTCTACCCGACTAAGTACACTAGCCACCAGACTTATAACCACAGGTCTGTCCCTTTACCTTTGGGCTTATTATACAATATTAACGTGGCAATTTTGAAAACCTTACCTCGGTATTACAAACATGGGTATGCCATTCCTTTTTGCTTATGTAGCTCACAAGCAAAGATACAAGGCAAAAATACTGAATAATAGTGGTGACCATTTTGAAATTCAATATGGGGTCTAACAAAAGCTTAGAACTCAGAGGATTAGTCAATCATTGAAAACCTTAAGTATCAAACGTGGTTATTAATATCTTTTTGTCCTCTTTATTGTAGATTGGAAGCCAAGATATTGGGGAGAAATATTGAAAATAGCGGCCATTTTGAAATCAAGATGGCGGGGCACACAGCTGATCCGAACAAAATGGAACAGTCAAATGCCCTATTATTTTAAGCCCTCTACGTTTTTCCAACTCCAAGATCGGACGGAAGTATATTAACCCTGTTGGGGGTCAAAACTCCCTATTGAAACTTTCCTCCGATGCGCTTTTAATAAAAATGACAAAGCTTTCGTTAAAAAGCTTCTAGGTAAAACAATGTGAATACAAATAAAAAAAATTTTAGTAAAAAAAAAAAAAATATTGTGACATTATTAGCACCTTCGGCCAGCAGGGTTATTGTATGTTCCAAATTGAGGAGAGGGGGGGTACATTTTTGAGAAATATTCTGACCAAAGTTATGGCTATATCTTAAACTCTGTTATGTAAAAACTATAATTGCCAAGCGCTGAAAACCGCTTGAAATCCGATATTCATACATTTTTCCGTACAAAATTGGATTTTCGCTTTTTAGCCACACATGCGGACTTTATGAATCATTGTGATGGACACCATACTAGGTATGTTAGTAACTTATTTGGTTATCAATAGAAAGAGGGGGACCATGCCGGCTATCCAATGGTATCAAAAATCATAAGCATTCGGTGTTATAACAGATTCCTGAGGGGGGATGGTAACACAACCGCCCTGGTAACACCATGCAAAAAAGGCTAGTAAGACGTAGGGGGGTTGTTAAACATGTCGGCCATATTGATTTCAAGATGGCCACCAAACGAAATTAGTTGCAACTTAAAATTATGGGTTATAGTAACCTCAGTATCACAAACATGGGTATTGCCACCGTATTTAGTCCAGTATGTCATTCCAAAAGTCAAGGACAAAGTTTATTCAACATGTCGGCCATTTTGATTTCAAGATGGCCACCAAACGAACTTAGTTGCAAATTAAAAAACGGTTTCTGTAGAAACCTTAGTATCACAAATATGGGTATTGCCACAATTTTTACCACTGTATGTTATTCAGCAGTCAAGATACAGGCCAAAGTATATTAAACGTGGCAGCCATTTTGAATTCAAGATGGCCACCAAACGAAATTAGTTGCAACTTAAATAACAGTTTCCATAGCAACCTAGTATCACAAACATGGGTATAGACACAAATTTTACCTTTCTAAGTCGCCCACAAATGGAGATATGGGGAAAATATATTGAAAATAAGCGGCCATTTTGAAATCCAAGATGGGTGCCGAACGGGTGGTCGAAAAAAATGGGAACCAAATTCGAGTTCCTAGGTGTCAACATTACCCAAAAAAGGCAAAAAATAAAAATGTAGCAAAATAGCCGACAAATTCAAAAAACATTACGATAAGGCACCATACTATAAATTCTGTGGGCAAGACTTGGACAGTGTTAATTCTCATCCTTATTTGGGGATTCAAATCTCTAACACACTTAGCTGGGGTATTCAGACTGGTGGAGCAGTAAAAAAGGCCCAGCGTGCAATGGGAGCTGTCAAAAGAAATCTCTGCAGTTGTAACGAGAAGGTGAAGGTCACTGCCTACAAAGCTATTGTCCGCCCCCATCTCGAATATGCGGCGTCATCTTGGGACCCCCCATACCAGGGGCAGCCGCCGCGCATCGATAGTCTCGAGCGAGTTCAAAAACAAGCTGCTCGCTTTTGTAAGCACTGAGTACACACGAGGAATGGTACAATTGGCAGCTCCACGTATCAAATCTGGCGAGTTTTCCCGCGCAATGTCGAGTTTCATCACGCGCTGTGTTCGAGTTTTCCTCGCCATATTTCGATTGTGCAGCGTTAATCTGTCGAGTTAACAAACTCTGTTCCCTGTCCAGTTTGCCCTCTATACCCTCGAAGTTGTGCCTCTATAATATGGTGAGTTTGACATAAATTGTCCAGTTTTAGTACCTCACGTATCAAATCAATGGCGAGTTTTTTCGCGCATAAGTCGAGTTTCACATCACGCGCTGTGTATCGAGTTTTTCTTGCCTCGCCCTATGTCGAGGTGGTGCAGCGTTATATTCCGAGTTTACAACAGCGCTATATGTCAGTTTGCCCTCTATACAAATAGTTTTGCTCTATTATGTGAGTTTGGTACATAATCATTTCCATTTTCAAGTCCATCACATGATTTTTTCTCAACATGAGGAAAACTCGACATGATTTTTTGGTGTATGTGTAAAAATAATCATGTCGAGTTTGCTCATGTTGAGAAAAAAATCATGTCGAGTTTGCTCATGTTGAGAAAAAAATCATGTCGAGTTTGCTCATGTTGAGAACAAAATCATGTCCAGTTTGCACATGTTGAAAAAAATCATGTCCAGTTTTTTAAAACTCGGCATGATTTATTCTGGACATGATTTATTCTGGACATGATTTATGAAACTCGGCATATAGAGTTCAAACTGGATAGGCAGCGCTGTAAACTCGACATATAGCGGGGTAAACTCGATATACAGCGCATGAAACTCGCCATGATTTGATACGTGGAGCGTGCCATGACTAGGCTAATGAGCGAGTTGGGATGGATGCCTCTCCAAACTAGGAGGAAAACCTCAAGAGTTACCATGTTTTATAAAATGGTGCATGGGATAGTGGACATTGATCTAGATGAATATGTCCAGAAAAATACTAGGTCTACCAGGGGACATGACCTGAAATTCCGTGAAATTGGCTGGAGAGTTTCTACATGGAGAGACTCGTTTTTCCCAACAACAGTGAAAGATTGGAATGTTCTTCCAGCTACTGTATTCAACAGTTGGGTTAGTACATTTTGTGACCCCACTTTTCTGCACCCACTTTTCTGCACCCAGTTTTTTCTGACCCGACTATTAAAAAATGTTACAACCAACAGCCACATTACTCAATCATTATTAACGTCAAATTATTGATTAATTGACTGATTAATAGGCGTAAATTACATTTTACATTATTTATGTGCGGCGATATATTGTCAACAATTTGCAGCCTCGTCCGCGAATATACAAAACATAACAGCCTACTACAGCAAGTGTGTGGGACTTACAATAACAATGCGAGTCTCGTACAATATCCCCACAAAATTTGCACAAAAATAAGGACTTACCTGATTCCAAAATCTTCCATTTGCGATTGTTGACATGCGTCCTTGAGTTGATACCAAATTGAGTGAAATTGCAGCAAAACAACCATGATAAATCACGAATATCAGTATCAATATGCAATCTGTGCATCAGCTGTGCGACAATCGAAAATCGACATCCGTGTGATCGAAATCCCACGGTTTTCCCATTATCCACAAGGCAAACCAAAGGTTTATAGTCTTTTTCTACAGTCGCTTATCAATAAAAACTAAAAAAATTACTGCACATTCTTATGTCCAGTTAAACCGAAAACGAGAGTAAAAGACTGTAATTAAAGATTAAAATTTAATGAAAAAACATTATTGGCGCCAGGAACGTACGAGGTGAAATGTGTTTTTAATAATTGTTGCTTTTAATTGATTTCCTGGCAACGAGACTTGTTTTTCAGCTCAAGATCACAAACAGAATGACGGTGATATGGTATACTATCTTTCTATCAATTAAAAACTAAAATAAAGTCGGGGCAGAAAAGTGGGTGCAGAAAAAAAAGTGGGTGCAGAAAAGTGGGTGCAGAAAAGTGGGGTCACAAAATGTACCTACCCTCAAAAGTTCAAGTTTGGCTCTCTTCAAGTCAAATGTTAGGGAGCATTACTATGAGGAAGGAGGTGTAAGAAAGTCTAAGCATAGCAATAATTAAGTCGCTCGGCCACCCACAAGGTCAAGTTGGCGTGATGCATCAAGAGATGTCCTTGCCGACTCAACTAGACAAGACAAGACAGATATTTTACACTGTTTAGAAACGTGGTGCAAAACAGTGTTTAGAAAGGTGTTTAATTTCTAATCACTGTTTTTGCAGTGACCGTTACAGTTAGGGAAACCACCTGTTAATTTCTACGATAAGCTTATAAATTTATAAAGATGCCACTCAGCATCACTCAAAAACCTTTTAATACGTGAAAATCCCTTGAAAAGTACGTAAAAGAACACTGAAGAGTCCCAACCCGGGCTGAAAATAACGAAAAATGCTAAATTTGCCAAGCAAAAACTCTATATTCATGCTTGGTTTTCCTTGCAAAGTGGCATCTCTGCAAAAAATACAGTACCATAATGGCCTATTGGCAGGAAAATTCGAATTCAATTTATATGAAATACCTGTAAAATCTTATGCAACCACAACCTGTACGCAACCAGGTCAAGAGGACATCTTTTGTAAGAGAACTTATTTATAATATACTTATTCCACTGCAGAATAAACGTCTGCACATGACTCACTACATGTGCAAGGAATGTGTGAATAATATGAACGGTGCCACTGATTACGAGGTTATTTACGATGGTATTAAAAAAAAAAAAATCAGTCCATTCAGTACTTGAATTTCGACTTTATATCATGAAATTTGTCCTCTCTGCTAAAAGAATGATAGCACTAACTGAGACTTACTACATTAGGGCGAATCATATTCCCTTGAAATCACCGGGAAAAGTTAAAAAGAATTAGATATTGTATTTATGAATCTACTGTTTTCATCAGAGAAGAGACGTTTTCCCTGTGATTTTACTTGTTATAGTTATGAGAATCATTTGAATAATTATTGTGTCATTTTCCGTCCAAAGTAGCACTTTTAGTATGTTTTTACGAAATATTTCAAAGACATTTTTATTGTTATGAACATTCATTTCAATGTAAAATGGAAATGACAACTTTGATGTTTCCTGATAATAACTGAATACTAACAATTACATATTAAGAAAGATTTGGCCAATGGGCATGTTTCAACCTCCTTGTACAATTTTATATTTATTATACTTCCATTCCGTTTCTCTGGTCAGGGTGACTGTTAGCCTACATACCCAAAAAAGATAATGATCACCAGAACTCAATACTAGCATAATATTAATATGCCGAAAGTAGTGGGGCACAGCCGGGCTCGAACTGACAACAACAGACAATCCAAAAGTAAAATCAATAATATCTATGGCTTAGACCGCTGCGACACTGAGGAAGCTTGCAGCTTAACACGCGAATTGTTGTATATGCTAGTATGTGAGGGTTCATCAGTAGTGATGTTGAACAAATGAATCTCGTAAAACATCATTTTCTTTGTATAAAGTCAATTATTTTCAATGTTAGCAGTAAAAGCATGCACATCATGAGGATAAATAGAAATCATGTACTAAATTTTGCCAATATTCATTTCGTAATAAAGGCTGTAGGTCTGTGAGACCGTTTTTTAAGTTTCATATTTGCCACTAATAATCGTTATAAATGACCGTTTGAAAGCATTTCTAACTCGTCGTTTCCGTTTACTTAAATCATATCTTGCTCATGAAATGTGTCATATATACTTCTTATGATTGAAATACATGCTATGCTTTTGTATTAGGAGTAGTAAAGCGATTGTTAAAGATACTCCTACCTAGTAATTTTACTCGTCAAACACGCGTCAAACAAAGGGAAGTTTGTTTCTGTTAATATACTCACGGTGTATGTCGCTTGTATCAGGGGTGTTCTAATGTGTGTGTTTTTTCCGGTTTTTTCTTTTTTTTCGGGTTGTTTTATTTAAAACTTGGTTGACACACTACCGTGTGTCTTAATCACAAGCATATCAAAACCCTTTTGTGTCCCACACAACTTGTACGTGCCAGTATACCCTATTCAAAAAAGGCTCTGAAAAAGTATGACTTGAAATATGCAATTTGTCATCGATTATCTGCAAATCGGTTGAATGGGTTCCAGACATACATTCCTTTGACCACGTCTGGTTTAGAAATAAGAAATCGTAATTACTTTTTCAAAGGTTAGCGCAGAGTATTCCACAGAATTCAAAAAATACAAACATCACTCCAATCTGATCTAAAAGTGCAATTAGAGCCCAGCTAAAATAAGTTGCAGGTTTTCTGGGCCTCTATCGTTTGCGAGCAAATTGAAGGAATTTGATATTGTGCCAAAATATACACTCGATTGATTGTGGTTTTTTTTAAGGGTGTCACCTGAAAGAAGAAAAATAACAAAGTGAGTTAGTTACCATGACTACAGGTTTTCTATTTGTTATTTCAATTATTCAGCTTCAATTAATAACAGTACAGTTAGCACACTGTGACCTTTGAATTTGAAAGGTGTAGCCATACTATATAAATATTTTTTTATATACTTTATATTGGGTTTGCTTTAATAATCATACAAACAACGTGTGCGCTGCCAGTGTCCATACACTCTAAGAAACAAATACGACGGCTATAACCCTTTTTTTTTTCTCTATATGGAACCCTCACTCAAAATGGTTCTTAACATCTGAAAACCCAAAAAGATTCCTTACAGACTCGATAAAAGGTGCGATAACACCATTTAAAGATCTTTTTGGTCCTTAATACCTCTCCTCTGGGTTGAAGTCTCGTCAATGTTTGTTGTAACCAAACATTCAGTTTGGGTATTCTAACCTTGCCCGCGTAAACCACAAAGAATTTAGGCTAGTTATATTGTTTGCGGCGTCAGTTGATTGGATGTTGTGTCCTTCAACTAATGTCCTTATCTATTCGACGTTGTGTATCAATTTGTATCCATCATCTAAGTGAATTTTGCTGGATTATTTTTTGGCCTAAAATGCGTATTGTAAACCAACTGTATATAAATTGTGGCTCGCGTGAAACAGTTCCCTGGTTTCCAAATGTCATCACTTGTAAAATTTCACGGTTTGGGTGTTATCTGGGACTGCGGAAAACAGTGGCGTAACAGGCGGGGGGGGGGGGGGGGCAGGGGGGCAGGTTGCCCCCCCCCCCCCCACTGCCTTTGGCCGGGAACAAATTTTTTGCAAAAATCATGCTAAATCAGCCGTTTTTTATCCCTTTTTTTGGCCTTTTGACCCCCCCTGAGGGGAAAATTTCCCAAGACTGGGAAATTTGTGCCCCCTCAGAGCGGGCATCCCGTTACGCCACTGGCTGCAAAAGAAGACATTCGTAAATGAGCATTTGTGAAACCGCAAGAATTAGAAACATCTTTTGCGGTACAAAGTAGTCTAATATTTTCATATCCTTTCACACCGTCCTCACAAGAGATCGGGGCAAAGTTTAATTCGCTTTCTCCCGAATTTACAGAACAACTTTAAAGAGACTGGAAAAGATGCATGCGACTGGAAAAGTGGCAAGAGACTGGAAAATTGTATGTTTGCATGATTGTAAGCTCTTGTATGTGTTACACCTCTGTGTAATGCTTGTAAGACAAAAAATCGCGCATTTTATGTGTACAACAGAGTGGTGTGGTATACTCGTTCGCGTTGATACGTTTCGTCCCCCTGGAGTTTTGGACCTATTCCAATAATTCGGAGAGAGGTACAACCTAGCTCTACCGGGAATTCAAATGCACGTGCCACACCGGTTCCTGTGGACGACACTCCAGTCATTTAAACTCACTCACCTGCCACTAACTACAGTTCTTAATGTATGGAAAACGCAATATTGGTATGTGAGGCTTTAACTTATTGCTCAAATAAAATGATTAACCTGCGCCTCATTGAATTTTCACTCCGCAAAGCATGGTAAGGGGCTCACATATCAGATGAATCGAGTATAATAAACTTATACAACGTAAGTTCATTATAGTTCTTACTACTTTAATATTGTCACACTGTAAAGACCAGGTTAACAGATCCTCAGCTTGACACACCTTTCATACCATCATACGTGAGATTGGTGGATGCCCCAATTTGTTTTGACGACTTTTTTTTCCCACGCTACAGGCTAAAATTAATTTATTGGTGGTTTACGGTGACCGGACAATAGTTTGTAGTTGGTAGGCAACTAAGAGGATTTTGGCCCTTTAAACATAGGCTCAGGACCAGCTGTCCAGGCCATATGTCCTGGAGCAATTGGTCCTGGAGCAGATGGTCCTGGAGAATATGAGTCCTGCGCAGCATAAATAATCTGGAAAAATATTCTAATTCCCAAATGTCCAGGAGCATATTTGAATACGGCAAACTGGTCCAGGAGCATATGGCAAATTGCTCTGGAGCAGTGGAGGAAATATTCTAAGTCACAATAAGCTACAGGAGCAGATTTGCCAGATGCTCCGGGGGGACCATTTACGTAGTTCAAATATGCTCCTGGAGGCATATGTGGACTAGAAATATTTTTCCAGGTTATTTATGCTCCAGGACCAGCTGCTCAGGAATATGGTCCTGGAGCAGCTGGTCCTGGAGCAGAATTTCGGGGCCAAAATCTCTTAGAGCAGTTTGTAGAGTATTCTTGGGCTATGTATACATATAATTACCGCTCACATTAAAAATGGTTTTATGTCGGCTTCAAGTGACGATTTTGAATTCATTATGTGGGTGATGACGCCTCTTCTCCCATCCTATTTCATACCCACCATTCCTCCTCCCTCTTTGCTCCACCATCCTTCTTCTTCTTTAATCCCCTTCTATGAAAAAGAGAATAATATGTGTTGTAATCGGCTTATTCATTTCAGTTGCGGACTCACATGTAAAGCAATTGCAAAACATGCAAGATCACCACAGTTTTTACACAAATCGAGGGCGCTCATTTGCAAAAATGCCCAGTGTCACCTTTAGGTTTACTTCGATGATGCTTGTTTTTTTCGTTACGCGTCGAAGGACAGGTGAACGCCGATTTGACAAAAACAAAAGGGAACCAAAATATGTTAGGACCCCCCAGGTACCTTTTGGGATTTGAATAGGTTTATAAAAGCGATATACAAATGGCAATTTTATGTCATGGTGTTTTGTAGTTTAAAGCGGCACGGCACATTTTCACAACATAGAAATTTCTTCAATTTTGCTCTCAATTGATAGTCTAGGCAATTGGACGAACAGAGATACATTTTAAACATACAAATAAAATACTAAAAACGACTATCGACGTTGATGTTTCATAACTTCAAATCAACAAATTGGATATTACATGATATCATAGACTCGTACTCATTGATATTAAAGCCACAAAGGTCACATACCGGTCAAACAGGGTGCAAGCCGTGGGAAACATGCATATGGCATGCGTTTTCTTGTGTTAAACGCCATTTCCGTCGTCTGCTGAATTAATGTCGCCGGCGACATTAATTATAAAATCGTTCTGTTTACTCATAAGGACGCTGATTTGGTCTTAATCATTTCAGGTGAGGGCTAATGTAGGGCCTATATAAAAGCTTTACAACCATGCAGAAATATTGATTTTGAAAAATATTGAGGGCACACTATTTTTCAAATGGCCAGTGGATTATACATCTTTTACTTGAACTGAACTATTTATCAAATCCAAAGTTATGCTCGAAATCGCTATCGTTATTGTTTTGTATTTCGTTTTTTTGGGTGAAGTTACTACTCTATAACTTGATCCACAAGATTCCCCTTTGTGTAAATATAATATTCTAGAGAATCATATTTGAGTAAGCTACTGGAAATGTCTGGTTTCAGGATATTTAGAAGGTAAGGTTTATTCATAATATAGGCAAAGAAAACTTCGTACGTAATTCTATTTTGCAATGTCTACTTTCAGTTTAGATGTTGCATACAGGCCCGTAACCAGGATTTTTTTTAGGGGGCGTTTTTTTTAAAGGAGACTTTTCCCCAAATTAAAGGGGCGAATTTGGCAAAAGTGGACCGTTTTTCCATTTTGGGGGCAAAAAGCGCCAAATCCCTAATTTTCCGCTCGCTCCGCTCGCAAAATATATTTTCGGGCCTTTTAAAGCTCTTTTAAGGGGTTTTTGGATTTTTTTGGGGGGAGGAGGCGCCCCCTCGGTTACGGGCCTGGTTGCATGCTTACAAAACATGTGGATGAATGATGGAATTCTTATTGATTAACTAGCTCACGACGATCTGTCTATTTAATACGAGTTTTAGCCTTATGTTGCAAAGTCTATTATTATTGGAGATGTTTAATTATTTGTTTCGTGGCAATTATCACCAAGCTTCACTTTAAATGTTCAAACATGCGTTTTTGCATGTCTATAACAAATATAGGTATCATAACATGCCCTTCAAGTGATAGGCTCAAACGCAGCCCAATGAGGGGAAAACCCGGATATTTTAGTCTTTACTTTCCCTACGGACACTTAATACAGTTGAAAAAAATACTTTTATGGGAATTTCCGGACTTTTCCTTCACTTTTAAGCTATTCCTACAAAATTTCAAATATATTGAAATAGGTAATAGTATACTTGTGGGTGGAGTTTGCGCGGGAAAGTATCGTTTTGCCTCGTTTGACATTCAAATAGATTTAATAACTAACAAACATGTTTTATTCTGTTTACAGTGGATATCTTTTGTGACACAGCACCTGAGGGTGAGGACTATTGTGAGTACACAGAAGGAGACATTGCTTGGTTCCATTCTGAGGTAGAACCAGAGGGAGAAATCCGAACTGGAGGTGAGCAACACCTTTTCAGAGGAGGCAGGGAGGATCGCGAATGACATAATATGTATTGTGTTTGAGTATTTATTTTTGTAGAGATTTGAACACCCTGTGTTTCGGTACACTACACTGTTAGAAATTTCCGTAAATTCAGACGACAGATTTTCCGTAAATTTACGGAAAATCTGTTTTTGAAAACAATAAAAAATAAAAAAACAAAAAACATAAAAAAATGTTAATTTACGGAAATATCTTTCTTTCCGTAATTTTAAATTACGGAAATTCTGTTAAAATACACATTTTTTCCCATAATATGAGACAAATTTCTGTAAAATTACTGTCAAAGTTCCGTTAATTGACGGAAATTCTTGTAAATTTACCCCAAAAAAAAAAGTCTAACATTTAAATTAAAAAATTGTCCGTAAATTTACGGAAAATTTTCTAACAGTGTACAGCACTGAAACGGTCAATATTTCACTTTAAGACCAATGAACGATAGTAGACAACTACTTCCGAGATGTTACTACTTTCCTGCCATTCACTAATACTAGTGTGTTTATTTTGCATAAACTGTGTTCTTTAAAATAAGATTTTTGCGCTACCCTGACTTTTGACTTACAAGCAATTTTGCGGTCTAAATACCAATTCTTTCTAAAATTCAGCTAAAAAACGCATGACTTTCCCGTTTTCTATTTACAAACATAGAGGTCTTTGCTTTTGACAAAGTAAAATAAAAATGATCGAAAGAATTCCATATGGCCGCCACCAACGCTCAATACAATGATGGATTACCTTAAGTTTTATCATTAAGGACATTATCGTAATGAAACCAACGGCTGGTTCAAATCGCCATAATTGCATAAGCTGCATAATCTGCTTAATTGCATAAGTATCATAAGCTGATAATTGTCATCAGACTGCATAACTGCCTTCATCTGCATAAGTGCAAAAGTGCATAAGCTGCATAAGTGCATAATCTGCATAGTGCATAAGTGCATATCTGCATGCATAAGGGATAAGTTGCATATAAGTCCATATCTGCATAAGGTGAAAATTGCATAAGCTGCATATGGTGCATTATTGCATAACGCTGCCTAAGGTGCATAAGTACGTGATGCAGAAGGGTGAAGGATTTGGACGTTATTGTGCATTTGTGTTAAAAAGCATCGAAAATTGCACAAAGGTAGGGTTTTTTATGCCGAATATTTCTGGATATGGGGCCGAAATGTTTTCGGGAACAGATGGCGGCCAAATTCAAAATGGCCGACACTGTGTTAAAATTAGGCCTATTTCATCTATTTTTCCCCGTGGATTGTATTCATGCTTATTTCACACTTAGTATTTATAATAAGCATAATTATACCCACCCCTAGGTTACACATGTTCAAAACAATAGTCAAGATGGATGCCTATTCCAAAATGAATGCCAAATTGGCAAAAAAATATCTATAAGTGGAGGTTATTAAGATGTATTTCTACCTGTGCGAATGTTAATATTGAACTTTCATAATACACAATTACTTTTCCCAGGACTTAAAACAATCAAGTGCTGCTTAGGCTGAGAAATTATAATGATTATGGTGGCCCATATGACAAAATAAACATATATGGTGGCCACAGTTACATTGCAAAAGTAGTGGTTTGTTTTCTACCTACAGACAAGAGCAGGGTGTGCGAGCTATAGTATGGGACGGTGATTTGTTGGCTTTTTTGCCACAATTGGAATTTTTGGTCTTAAAAGTAGAAAATGGTCCCAGAAATCGAAATCAAAATGTTACCATTTTTTAATCCTCCGTTTGGATGCCATCTTGGATTCAAAATGGCCACCACTTTTCAAAAATTTTGCTCTATATATGGACTTTAAGCAACAGATAAGGCTTCAATGGCGGCAAATACCCAAGTTTGTGATGCCAAGGAACACATAAGCCTTCTTACAAGTTGCGTTGTTTTCATGTGGCAGCCATCTAGATTCAAATGGCCACAATTTTTAACATATTAATGTTTTGCTCATATTTCAATTCTGAGAGCATAGCAAAGCTCAAATTGATGGCAATACCTATGTTGTGATGCCAAAGAACACAAATCTAGCATCCATAAAATATGCAGATTGTTTCTTTGTTGCCAATCTTGGATTTAAAATGGACACCATTTTCAATATATTTTTATATTCAGGGCATGGGCTTATGTATTGTTTCTGAGAAGACGGGGAATTGGTTTCATTACTTGGATTTGCTAGGAAACACAAGGACAGCAAAGAACAATAACCTACATTGGAAACCCATATACAAACGTATTACAACAGCCGCGTGCGATGGCTCCTGCCCAGATAACTACGCGTAAACTGGTTGGGTGCCAATAGGATATTGATTTGAAAGGCCACCACTTTATAGCTGATGGAGCCTACCATATACCAAATTATTACAAACATCCGGTGCTATTGGCTCTCCCGAGATACTACGCGTTAACTGCTGTCTGGTGCAATAGGATATTGATTGAAAGTGAACCCTCTACCTCTAGCTGATGGAGCCACCAGCAATGCAATCAAGCTCTAATCTTGGATTGATAGATGTAATACAAGTCCTCCTGCTGTTACCAAGATAGAGGGTGCACCAGAGGTCTGTTTGAAACTAAACCCAAAATGTTTTGGAATCATGAGATATACAGGATTTTCCATCAATGAGGCCGGTGGTCGATCCAATTTTGCGATCGATCGCCGTCTGCAGACTTTCAAAACCAGCCACCAAAGTCATTCTGAGACTTGACCAACTCTGAACAAATATCGCCGTTGTGCTTCCACAAATAACTTTCCGCTAAATGCAAAAGGCTTGTAAGAGACTATTCGCCATGTGAATTTCCGTATTCAGTTCCGTTCAATTTTCACGACGGAAACACGCTTTTTCGTGCAGAACAACCAAGGTGGTGAAAGTATATCACTTAAAAGATGGCCATGTATCTCAGCATTAAAAAACAAGTCAACCACAACACTGACGTAAATGTCTCAGAAAGAAGAATTTCGTGAAAGCAGCAGGCTCATTAAATCCTTCTTTTTGGAAAGCGCTTACATCGTAACTAAGGAGTTTTGGGCATGCGTCTCTAGTATTTAGAAACGACTGCATAGTCATCAAAAAGGCAATCGATCGAAAAAAGTGGATCGATCACCTGCACAGTGTGAAAAGCCCTATTGTGGGATCCCTGATCTCGGAAGTTTCCAAGACCTTTAAAATCGCTCCATTTCATCATATTTAAATTCGTTTCCTCTGTCCAAGGTCACATAGTGTCATATCCGACCAGCATTCTCCGTTCTCTTTCTACTTGGATCCCGTCTTTGGAGAGTGAATCGTTAAATTGGCTCCGTCAAGGGCCTATATTTTAGGGAGCTCTTATGCTATGGCTGCTCGGAACTTCCATAAAATGGATCTTGTTCCAGCCGCTCTGAGCCCCACCGAGGGAGATCGGACCGTATGGGGTGAAAAACTGCAAAATTCCGTAGTTGATTAAGCATTAACGAATGGGCTAGCCTCTTTAGTCTCTACCCATGACGTGGTAGCGACAGTTTTCTAATGGTGCCTCAGTTTCTTGTGTCACTACTCCACTACTACTAAGATAGCATGGGAGGAAAAGCAACGTCGTGTGTAGCCTTTCCATTGGCCCCGGCAGATGTGGTCGCTCTAGGTTTAAGAGCAGGAGGTTCGCAGTAGGTTGTAAAATGTCTGAGACTGACTGTCTCGCCCTTATCCAGCGTCGCTTAGGTAAGTAGCCTTCAGGGCAGCCAGAGGTAGCAGATCGTTGTTTTGAGGAAGGTGTGCAGGGGCTACCGTTATAATAAAGTCGCCATGCAAACATTCAAGAGGGCCTTTAGTAACGGGTCAACGAGTTTGTTCGGTTATACGTAACTTCCTCTAATCATGTTAATGGTATGTCATTTCAAGACCTCGAGGAATGGGATCTCGGCCAGTGTTGGAAATCTTGAAAACGACCACTTTATGAGCTGTTGTTCGCAGTTTCTTTGAAAGACTTGACTTAAAAAACCGTTTTCGGTCGCTGTGGTGTTTGCTCTACAATGTACGGGATATCCAAACCAAGCTATTGAGTGGAGTTGGTTCATTTCGAGACGTAAGGAATCATGTTGTTCTTTCGTTCTGGGTCCTTGCGCGAAAGATGAGTTGCGTGATTTTTCGACATGCCCATTCCTCCCAGATTTAAATTATTTCTTCTGGTGGAAGATAAACCTGGGTGTCCAGTTAGGTCATTGAAATGGTGTCTGGAGAGAATTCGAACAATCAGAGGCGATTATCAGGCAACTTTTTGTGCCCTCCAAAACATACCCGTACCGCCCTGGTACCAATGTACACTTACCCGTGAGTAGGAGATCAGCAGAGTTAGGGGTCATCGCATCAGGTCACTGTCTCAGCTCATAGTTACTAGAGCTATTGCTTCTTCAAACGCTTTCTCTGTTTGTTTTTTGAGTTTGTTATGTTTAATGTTCCATCACCTTTACCTTAGTACATTAGGTATTCACTACAGTATCTGTAATCTAATTGTAGTTCTTAAAATGATGGATAACATGCACTGGTTCTGAAAGGGGTTTTTTTTTTTTTAGGACCGGTGGACTTGTGCTCACCCACCCGGAAGAAACAGCACGGATAAGATGGTGTACGCTTCATGAGGTGTAAGACTACCAGGGAAGAAATAAGATCATGATAACTTGCCAATCTAAAGAAACGTATTTATATCGATTAGGTGGAACTTGGACATATTCGCTTACACCTGCACCCAAATATGGTATGGATTGGTGGTGACCAGTGAAAATATTGGTATAATTGAAGGGCCGCATATTCAAAGTGGTCAGCCATCACCCAAAGTAAGTTCATAAATGAACCATATGGGTATCCTGACACTTATATAGTCAAATCTACAGACTACGGTTGCAAGTTTTGGACGGCCAATTTTGAATTGGTAAAATTCATGAAGGTTGAAAAAGTTTTTTTTATCAAAAAAGATTAAATTAATTTAAAAAGAATTGGAATACATTTGAAATCAGTTATTTCAAGGAGTTACCTAATATAGCAGATTTTTTTAAATTGGCTGCCATTTTGAATATTACAGCCATTTTAAATAAGCAAGACCATCCAAAATGTCCAGAATATACCTCTTAATATAAATGAAGTATTTTGATGAAGGAACTAGCACTTAGTGACTGTTATTTCATGGAATTGCCATATACGCAGACTAGTTTGAAATTGGCTGCCATTTTGACCGCCATTTTGGAAAATTGGCAGCCATTTTGAACATGGCCACCATCCAAAAGTGTCAAGCGTATTCCTCTAACAACAAATTGAAGTAATTTCATGCAGGAACTTTAGTACTTTGATTATGTAAACATGAATCGCCTAATAGGGCAAAGCCATTTTGAAAAATGGCCGCCATTTGAAAACGGGGCCATTTTGAATGGGCTTCTATCAGAAGTGTTCAGCATGTTCAAATGTAAAGCTGTTGACAAAATTCCACGTTTTAACAAAAAAATGCACAATGTTCCACCATTCTGCAGCACTATAAATGGAAGAAGTTGCATAATCGCAAAATTGTTACATAAAGTGGGCACGTAAGATTGTTTCTTGAAAGTCTACTGGGTTTTCGGGAAACTATTAATTTGTTTAAAAATGGTCGAAATTAACTATTTTTTATCAAAAGTGGACTTAAGGCATCTTAGAACCAAAATCGGCCATTTCAAAAAATTGTAAAACAACCTTTCATACTCGGGGCTCAGGCTTCATATACCAAATTTTCAAGAAAAAAGACCCTCAAGGGGCAGAAAATGCAACCCTTCTAGGCGTAACTCCCCCCCCCCCCCAACCCCCGTCCATGTCTAGGCCTTTAGTGTCCAACAAAAACATGAGAACCCTCACCTGGGCGGTTTTTCAGTTGTCACTTGCTAGTACTAGATGATAATTTAAAATGTTCTAGTTATAGGATCATAAACCCCGGTGTTGGGCAGGATATATAGTCCCCGGGCTTGCAAGTCCGGGAAACAATGGTGAAAATAGGGCATCGATTCAGTTGACTCTTCAGCAACATTAGTTTCACGCTTATTCGTGGTCGTTATGGAGCCCGGACTATGATATATGCCGGAATATGATTACTTTAACACCGGCCGTAAGCAAAATCAATTGGGCCGCCCAATTTTTCCGCCCTTATCAATAAACTTGCACACAACCATGTCATTATATAATTAAATGATATTTTCCGATATTTTTTTTCATTATTTCAATCCAAATTTTATCCTTATTTGTTAAAAAAAGTCATTATTTGATTATTTGCACCAAACTTTGATTTTGGGGCAGCAATTCTAATCAACAGACCAACACAAAGCAGACGGGAACCATACAGAAAATCATTGGAAAACATCCAAACTGTTTTTTTTTCTTTTTTCGTTTTTTTTTCTTGTTTTTTTTCTTGTTTTTTTTTTTCTTCTTCACTTTTGTTTTAAAGCATTATTTTGCATTTGAACCAAAATAGCGTAACGGAATTGAAGCAAATGTTATCGCACAGGGGTGACACCCACAAGGGGGGGGGGGAGCCTCCAAAAACATCAGTCAACCATCCAAAGTGTCCCTTTCTTTAAAAATAATATTTTGATCATTTGGAACCAAAAAAACTATCAATGTGGGTTCCAGGCGATGTTCAACACAACATGATACAAAAGGAGCCGAAACCCCGGGAACTATCCATGTGTCAAAGTTTGTTCAAATCATTTTTGACCACTTTGGACATAAATAGCCCAATTTTGGGGGTTTAGGCAATGATAAGTAAAACCATTGTTTTTTAACAACAAAGGAGCCGCGAACCATCCACAAACCAGCTGGAAACCATTAAACGTGACCATTGTTAAAATCATTCTTTGACCAGTTGAACCAAAGAACGAATCGGGTACAAGCATGGCAGAGTCTGCAATTATGCCCTTATGCAGCTTATGCAATTATGCAGTTATGCAGAATATTACACTTATGCAGCTTATGCAGATTATCCACTTATGCAGCCTATGCAACTTGTGCAGCTTATGCAGATTATGCAACTATGCAGCTTATGCACTTATGCAGCTTATGCACTTCTGCACTTATGCAGCTTATGCAGTTTATGCGATTATGCACTTAAGCAGCTTATGCACCTATGCAATGATGCAGCTATGCAGCTTATGCACATTATGCGTTTTACACCAAGCCGTGAAACCGATGCATTGTTACTTATTGCTAGATAATACGAACCAAAATAAAAAAAATTTAATCCGCATATGCGCTTCGAAAATAAATCAAAATGACCGCAATACTTAGCTAACCCTGTCCTCGCGGTTCAGCGTTGAAAAGACTGGAAGAAAAAAAGCTACAAGTCTTGTAGTAGCTCTAAGTTAACAATGCGATAAGATCGTTCAGAATACACTTGGGTAATTCAGTGGCGTAAACAGTTATTTGCAAAACGGGGATGGGTGGGCAGAAGGGTTGACGGGGGGGGGGGGTGATTTGGGTCCTTCTCTGTGATACGTCAAACGGTAGTTTTTTTGAGGGGCGGGCTGGGGGCCCTCCAATCGCCACCCCCATGTTTTTTTTTTTCAATCCACTTTAAAACATATAGTTTTTTAGATATACGTTCCAAGGCCCCTTATGTTGCAAATTCAACAAATACAACATGGTTGCCATTGCATGATGGGTTAATATTACACCTGATATATGAAAGTAACTTATAGATAAGTTTTAATATGTCCGCATGTAGGTTCAGGGCCGCTTAACTCTGTCTATCCTGAAGCCATCTTGTAACAAAACTTCCCGAAGGAGGGGGGCGTTGTTTACCACCCCGTGATTTTCGTTACTGCGAAACATAATAGAAACCATATAAGCATTTTGTGAAAATCTCGATCGACCTAACGTCGAACCTTTGTTATATAGTAACATAGTATTAGAATGTTAGCTTATTCAGTTTATTATTAACGAAGGACTATGAATTTGATTTATCCAAATTATGAAAATATCGAGTTTTTTTACTATGGGTTCTCTCTTGGTTTAAATATCGGTTTCTTCCCAATATTAGCATTAGCGTTAGTATTAGTATTATTATTATTAGTAGTCGTCGTAGTAGTTAGATATAATCATGATATACAATTACTTCTACTATCTGTAGCTGCTGATGATGCAAAGTACGCTTTAATGTACTAAATCATATCCCAATATCTTGTATTTTCTATGTTTTTTTTTTTTTTTTAAAAAAAACTCTTTTCTTTTTTCTCTTTTTTTTTTTTTTTCTTTCCTTTTTTTTTTTTTTTGTTTTTTTTTTTTTTTTTTTTTTTTTTTTTTTTTTTTTCCTTTTTTTTTCCCTTTTAAAATTTTTTTTTTTTTTTTTTTTTTTTTTTTTTTTTTTTTTTTTTTTTTTTTTACCTTTTTGGTGGTATGGACCGAGGGAGGGCAGATCATGGTCCACCACCTTATCCATCGTAGATGACGCTACCCGTCTGGACTTCGGACCAATCGTCGTAGAAAGTTCTTTTTATCTCGATTATATACCAGTTGAATTGTAGACGGCACTGTGAATATGAAAAAGACGAAATATTTATTGCTTTGACAAGGGTGGAGCCCCCACTGGGAGAGGATATCCGGAAGCAAACGGCTGGAGTGGTTGTTATCATAAATGACCATGACGGTATGTAAGTTCTTTGTCGGAATAGGCAGTTTAATAAATTCCACTAATCAATATATAAGATGGGTAGATACATTGATAGGTAGATTGATGAGTAGAGAGCAATAAAACTGACCACCTTTCTGAATCAGAATCATAATAAAGAAGCATATTTGAGTTGTCAACATTTTTGTTGTAAACAAACTATATATGTTACCCTTTCAGATAAACTATTAATTCGAATTCGACCAATATTGATATCATGGAAACGATCGGAAAGTTTGAATTTAAGGTTTGCCGTGTTGGTATCTTGGCTGCGAGGCAACATTTGGTAATACAAAATTATTATTGAATCATGTAGACCCTCCTTGTGATGTGACATCTATTACATATTTATTTATTTATTATTTATTAATTTATTATTTATGTATTTATTTATTTATATTCTGACCATGAATCCACGAGAAGTCGTAACACAATTTACAATTGGCAGAATCGTGGCCGCCGTTAAAATTGACAAATTCTTTACATACACTGTAATTTTTGCATTTTCCCTTCCTGTCGCTGTATACAAAATACAAGTGCTACCTTGATGAAATCATTTATTGTAATATATTACTAAGAGTTATCTTCTAAATTGATTGTTTCATATGTAGTTCAAGTATTTACGTTCCCATCTGTTTACGGTATATTTTTAATGCCTGGGTTACACATTTTAACCCAAAATTAGGCATCCTCATGCCAAATGTGTCAAAACAAACACTTCTGACCACCACCTTAGTATCTAGCGGGCTTTCGAATCGTGGGCTGGACGCATAACCCCGCAGCCGCGCGCAAGTGGCGTAAGCCTGCTTAGAACTACACGGGGATCCGTCTGCTCATTCAGTCCACGGGTAAGGGATTTAGCGGCGGACTATGTTTTCAGTTGTAGACTTATGGGACCATCTTTTTCAATTCATGGCGGGGACAATTGAAATTAATATTAAAGAACAATATACAGAGTGGGAAATCTTAAAAAGGAATTGTATTATGGGAAAAAACCAGCAAATTTTGGAAAAAATAAAAGATTGATGCGGCCCAGGCCTGGAAGGTTTATTATTTTGCTTCGGGGGACCCATTCGGGTAAAAAATGCTACGTATCCCTACATTGAAAAAACAACAACCATATAGTCATCGTACGTCGGTTTTGATCAGTAGGGAAAAGGAAATTTTGTACTGGTTTAGACATAATACACGGTGCTCTTTGGAAAAAAAATAATGCACTTGGGCAGAAGGTCATGTCAGACCTTGAGTTTAAACATGGCGGATTTATATATATCGGTCGACCCCGAAGAGCAAACTGAGATCTGATACCTGACACGTGACATGGTACATGACACGTGGACACCAAACTATTCATCTCAGTTAACCGTTTATAACTCAAACGGCAAAGCAGAAGCATTCTGTACTCTGTTGTAACAGGTAATCGATCAGATTGAACATAGACATTGTGGGTCTGTACAGGTAGGGTAGGACACGATATGCTCGATTTGGGCATTGGGGATTTCCAAACGGTCATTGTAGAAAAACTGCTACATGAATTTAATATGGCAGTCTCGGTCCCAGGGGACAATTAAAAAATCATTCTTAAACCTGTTCAAAATTATCTCCCCTTCACCAGATCTTAGTAATATATGATAAATTAAGAAAAAAAATTCACATCAATCATGCTTCTGTTAAATTACGGTGTAACAAAACTCCAGAAAACTTCCCTGCAAAAGTAATCTCTATCAAAATAATACCCTTGAACATACGCGCCGTGGCTAAGCGCCATGCGCACGTACACTCTAATATCAAAACAGCCCTATTATAATTATATACACCCCCCCAAACCATTGCATCCTGGTAGTTGACAAAGAGGTATTTCTGCTCGGAGCAAACGGGCCACCGGGATTTAAGTCTACGCTAAGTGCGGCAGGACACGATCTGCTCGATTTGCGGCATTCGGGATTTCCAAACGGTAATTTAGAGGAGTCTTACGTGCATTTTCTACTGCAGCCTCGGTCCCAGTGAATTACAACAATGGTTCCACCATTACTGCCAGCACTATGAATGCATAAGTTGCTAATCAGCCAAAATTTTTAATAAAAGTGGGCCTTAAGATGTTTATGAACGTTCCTGTGTTTTCGGGAACTACTTAATTTGTTTTAAAATGGTCGAAATAATTATTTTTTATCAAAAGTTGTGGACCTTAGCATAGTAGAAACAAAATCGGCCATTCAAAATAATTTTAAAACAACTTCATACTCTGGGGCTCAGGCTTTCATTTGTATACCAAATTTTCAGGAGACAAACGACCCATCAAGGGGCAGAAAATGACATACCCTTCTAGGGCCGCGTACTCCCCCCCCCCCCAACACGCCATGTCTAGCCTTATTCCGTGTCCAAACAAAAAACCTCTGAGAACCCTCACCGGGGCTGTTTTTCAGCTTGTCAATTGCTTTGTTACACGATGATCCATTTAAAACTGTTAAGTAATAGATCATTTTAAACCGGTGTGGAAGGATATATACGTCCTCCGGGCACCAGTCCGGGAACAATGGTTGAACAATAGGGCAATCGATTCAGTTGAATCTTCACGCAACATTAGTTTCCGCTTTATTCCGTTGTCGTCTATGGAGCCCGGACTATGATATCTGCAGGACTATGAGACGTTTCACACCGGCGTGCAAAACAATTTGGGCCGCCAATTTTTTAACGCCGCCACTTGATCAAATAAACTTTCACACCACCATTTAATTTTATATAATTAAATGTATTTTCCGATATTTTTTTTCATTTATTACAATCCCCAAATTTTCTCCTGTATTTGTTAAAAAAGTCATATTTTGATTATTTGAACCCAAAACTTCTGATTGGCGTTTTTTTTCCCCCCGGCAATTCTAATCGCAAACCACTGACACACAAAGCAGACGGGAACCATCCAGAAATCATAGGAAAACATCCAAACTGTTCACTTTGTTTAAAAGAATTTTGAACCATTTGAACCAAAATAGCTTAAATCGGATTGAAGCATGCTTATCGCAAAGGGGGAAAACACACGGGGGGGGGGGGGGGAACCCATCCAAAAAACCATCCGTCAACCATCCCAAGTGAATGTCCACCTTTCTTTAAAAATAAATTTTGATCTTTTGATCCAAACTAATCAATGTGGAGTTCCAGCGATGTTCTCAACAACCCCCTGATACACAAGGAGCACCGAAACACCGCGGAACTATCCGATGTGTCCAAGTTTGTTTCAAAATCATATTTTGACCACTTTGGACATAAATAGCCAATTTGGGGTTGAGGCAATGCTAGCCAACCATTGAAAACACCAAAGGAGCCGAGAACCATCCACAAACCATCTGGAAACCATTCAAAGTGACCATTGTTTAAAAATCATATTTGACATTTTGAACCAAAATAACTGAAATCGGGTCCAGCATTGCAGCTTCGCAATTATGCACCTTATGAAGCGTATGCAACCTATGCATCTTATGCAGCTTATGCAGAAATACACTTTGCAGGCTATGCAAGATTATCTTACTTAGGCCGATTATGCAATATGCAGCTTATGCAGTTATGCCACTTATACCGCTATGCACTTATGAGTTATGCACGTATTGCAGCTTATGCAGTTATGCAATTATGCACGTAAGCAGCTTATGACTTTGCAGTTTATGCAATTATGTTACTTATGCAGCTTATGCACTTATGCAATTATGCAGCGTATGCAGCTTATGCAATTATGCGTTTTACACCAGCCGTGAAACCGTGCCATTGTTTAACTTATTGCTAGTAGCAGCTACTACTAAAATAAAAAAACATAATTCCGCCTTGCGCTTTCGAAAATAAATCAATACCGCAATCTTAGCTAACCCTGCTCCTCGCGTCAGCGTTGAAAAGACTGGAAGAAAAAAAAATCTACAAGTCTTGTAGTATAGTAGCTCTAAGTTAACATGCGATAATATCGTTCAGAATACACTGGGTATAATTCAGTGGCGTCCGAACCAGTTATTTGCAAACGGGGAGGGGTGGGCCAGAAGTGGTTGCCGGGGGGGGGGGGGTGATTGAGCGTGAATTGGGTCCTTCTCCTTTGATACTGTACAAACGGTTCAGTTTTTTGAGGGGAGGGGCTTGGTGGCCCCTACCAATCGCCACCACCATGTTTTTGTTTTCATCCATTAAACTATATATTTTTGTAATATTACTTTCCAAGGCCCATTATGTGAAAACCTTCCCAAATCCAACATGGTTTGCCATTGCCAGGGTTATATTCAACCTGATATTATGCAGTACTTATAGATAAGTGGAATATTTTCAGCATTTAGGTTCAGGGCAGCTTAATCTCGTCACCTGAGCCATTCTTGTAACAAAACTCAGAAAGGGAGTAGGGCGGGAGTGGTTACCACCCCCTGTGATTTTCGTTACTGACATCTAGAAACCATATAAGCATTTTGTGAAAATATCGATCGACCTAACGTCGAACATTTGTTATATAGTAACATAGTAGTAGTTAATGTGAGCTTTATGCAGTTTATTTTAACGAAGGTATGAATTTGAATATCCAAATTATTGCAAAATATCGAGTTTTTTACTATGGGTTCTCTTTGGTTTTTAAATATCGGTTTCTTCCCTAATATTAGCATTAGCGTTAGTATTATTATTATTAGTAGTAGTAGTAGTAGTATTATATAATCATGATCTACAATTACTTCTACTATCGTATTGCGTACTATGATGATGCAAAAGTCGCTTTAATGTACTAAATCATATCAATCTCTTGTATTTCTATGTAGTGGTAGGACCGAGGGAGGGCAAATATACGGGTTCCACCACCTTATCCAATGTAGATGCCGCTACCCCGGTCTTGGACGGACCAATCGTCGTTATAGAAAGTTCTTTATCTCGATTATTATACCAGTTGAATTAGTAGACGACCTGTGAATATGAAAAAGACGAAATATTTTATGCTTTGACAGGGTGGAGCCCACTGGGAGAGGATATCCGGAAGCAAACGCTGGAGTGGTGTCTATCATAAAATGACAATGACGGTAGGTCAAGTTCTTTGTCGGAATAGGCCAGTTTAATAAATTCACTAATCAATATATTGATGGGTAGATAAATTGATAGGTAGATTGATGAGTAGAGAGCAATAAAACTGACCACCTTTCTGAATCAGAATCATAATAAAGAAGCATATTTGTTGTCAACATTTTTTGTAAACAACTATATCTGTTTGCCCCTTTCAGTAACTATTACTTCGAATTCGAACAATATGATATCATGGAAAACGATCGAGGAAAGTTTGAATTTTAAGTTTGCCGTGTGGGTTATATGGCTGAGAGGCAAACAATGGTAATAAAAAATTGTCATTATTTGATCTGTGACCCTCCTTTGATGTGAACAATTACTATTACATATTTATTATTGAATGTATGTTATTTATTTATGTGATTTATTTATTTATTTATTTATTTATTTAGTATTTATTTAGTATTCTGACCATTGAAACATCCACGAGACGTCTGTAACAATTTAAATTGGCAGAAAATCGAAGGTGGCCGCGTTAAATTGGACAAATTCTTTACAACACTGTGATTTTTTGCCCATTTCCATCCTGTTCGCTGATTAAAAATACAAGTGCTACCTTGATGAAATTCATTTATTGTAATATATCACTAAGAGTTATTTCCTAAATGAATTGTTTCATAGATGTAGTCAATTATTACAGTTCCCATCTGTTTAAGGTATATTTTTAATGCCTGGGGTTAACAATTTTAACCACAGTAGGCATTTCCTCATGCAAAGTGTCAAAACAAACACTTCCTGACCAAAACCTTAGTATCTAGCGGGCCTTTGAATAGTGGGCTGGACGCATAACCCCGCGCAGCCGCGCGCAAGGGGCTGTAGCTGCTAGAACTAACACGGGATCCGTCTGCTCATTCAGTCCACGGTAACGGTTTTAGCAGGCTGACTATGTTTTAAGTTTATAGACTTATGGAACCATCTTTTTCACATTCTCGGGGACAATGAATATTTAATTATTAAAGAACAATATACAGATGTGAATCTTAAAAAGGAATTTATTATGGGAATAACAGCAATTTGGAAGAAAAAATAAAGATTTGATGACGTCACGCATGATTTGGGACTTACTGTATTTTGCTCGGGGGACCCAGAGGGACCATTCAGGTAAAAATGACGTACGTATCCCTATTTGGAAAAAAAACAACCGATTATCGTCATCGTACGTCGGTTTTTGAATCCAGTAGGGAAAGGAAAATTTGTACTGTTTAGACATAATACACGGCTTGGTCTTTTGGAAAAAAAATAATAGCACTTTGGGCAGGGCAGAAGGTCATGTACAGACCTTGATTTTAACCTAGTCGGATTAATATATCGGTCGCCCCCCCGAAGAGCAAATGATATTGTACTGACACGTGACATGTACCTGACACGTGACACCAAACGATTCATTCGGACCGTATAACTAAATACGGCAAGGCACCAAGCATTCTGTATCTCTGTTGTCACAGCATAATCGATAAGATGTGAGACATACCTGTTGCGTTATGTACAGGCTTAGGGTAGGACACGATCTGACTCCATTTGGGCATTGGGGATTTAAACGGGTAATTGTGAAAATGCTTAAAGGCATTTACTATGGCAGTCTCGGTCCCATTGACATTAAAAAACATCTCTTAAACCTTTGTTCAAAAGATCTTAGTCATATCATGAAAAATAAGAAAAAAAAGTTACATCAATCATGGCTTCTGTTAAATTACCGGTGTATAATCAAAAACTCCAGAAACCTTCCCTGCAAAGCAATCTATATAAACATAATAACCCTTGAACATACGCGCCATGGCTACAGAGCATGCGCACCGATACACTCTAATATCAAAAACCAGCTCTATTAAATTTTTTTATACACCCCAAAACCATTGCACTCCTGGATAGTGACAAAGAGGTAATTTTCTGACTCGGAGCAAAGGGCCCCCCCGGGATTAAGTCTCGCTAGTGCGGCAGGACACGATCTGCTCGATTTGGGCATTGGATTTCCAAACGGTAATTTAGGGAATTTTACGTGCATTTTCTACTGCAGGACTCGGTCCCAGATGAATTACAAAATGCCTCTTTTAAGACATTCGTTCAGTTAATCTTGGATCATGATAAATTTAGAAAACAAATATTGGACTTTCAAAAATCCGTCGGGTTAGTGCACACCCGCTGCAAAACAGTGTAATTTAGAATAACGCTCATCTCGTTTAGATTTAAATATTCATGACCAGCACTATCACCCAGGTTACGCCGGATTTTGATGCCGATTTGAATTCACTGTTGCTGTTAAGGTGGCATGCCCTACCACCTGGCTAAGTTTGTTATCTCGTGAATGATTGGCGAAGGAGGTAATCTGGTTCCATTATTGCTGCTGGTGGAATATCTGCAAATACAAAGAACTGCTTAACTCGTGTGGGTTGTATGTGGGATTGTTGCAGAGTGCAGTTAACGCTCACATCTAATATAGGCTGGCGTGTCTGCTCCTGTTCCATGTTGGGGCAGCCAGTTCATACACGTCGTACAAGGGCAGAGGTGCCCAGTGTTAATGGACTTCCTCCCCATCCTTTACAGGTTTACGGATTAGCGGACTTTATGCCATGTTCTTATCTCTATTCATGCAAGATGTTGTTGGTAGGAACGTGTTCTGTCGAGTTTGACCCCAAGATAAGTGGTTGTAGGTTGGAATTCTAAGCGGCTTACATTGATGTACACTTCTAGCTCACATTTCACTTCCTTTTTGTTCAAGTGGAAGGCTGTATAGACTGTCTTTCTCTCGCTCAGCTTCATTTGTACCTGCCTCAGGTATAGGACCAATGTGCTCATGTCCTGCCTCATGTCATGGTGTTTTCAATCAGCTTCCACTCCCTGTGTATTGTTAGGACAGCCAAGTCATTGGTATAGCCGTACTTCTTAGAAATTGGGATAGGAAGGTCATGGTATATGGAACGTGAACCATTGCTACAGATCAGCAGCAGTATAAGAGAACACTCATTGCAGGCCTACCATCAAGCACCTGCCCTTGGCAAAGACCTTTCTCTAGTTGGATTGGCTCCCAGTGTGTTCATGGAAAGTCGCAGCCCTTCGCCACCTCTAAAAACTCCTGCACCAGAGAAGGTCCTCTGTGCCTATAGCGCAGGGGGGCTTCCTTGTTCTGCCTGTCTAGATACTCAATAAAGGTGATAAGAAATTAAGAATAATGAAGATTTTCCTTTCTAAGAAGATGATAGAACATTTGAAGATGACAGTATAACTACAGGTGTATCAGAGCTTTCTTCTACAGCTTGAACACGCACAAAGAAAATTAAAAGGGACTTTGAATAACCTTATATAACATGAAGTCAAGATAGTAGATCTGCAAAATCCCTCTTTAAATGTAATGTGTAGGCCTACACTACAATGCTCTTGCAACTCTTTACGGGCCGGTGGTGTAGGAGATCTGAGAGTCCCACATGCCAAAGTGTCCTTACATATAAACATATACGGAATGAAGCGTGACCTTGCAGACTATGCTAGGTGTAGGGGGTAAGTTATCTCAATTTAAACCCCATTTACAACTATTCAAAGTTAATGACACAGTCAGGAACTAGCATATTTCAGTGAAACCCGTGTCGCTTAACACAGGGATATTTTATTTTTCATTTTTCATGATTGGGTCAAAGTTGAAGCGTTCTATCAGACGTCACTCATTCATCACTGATCATTCTCGTATTGAACGGGATTGCACGTGATGTTGACTTGTACTGCTCATTAACAAAGTGCTTGCAGCATACCTGGGATTTGTACAATTATTTCTGGCAAACTGAATGTGTGTATTGATTTTTGACAATACAGTTGTAACACAAACAATCTTCAGCCATTAACATACTGATTATTAAATTCCGACAATACAGAATGGTCAACGAAGGATGCAACTGCTACTTCATCTGGGGATGACCGGGATTTCATCGCTGTAACTAATGGAAATATTGAATTCGATCTGAACGCCGAATGTGAATTAGCATCTCTTGATATCATCCCTGACTTGAGTAGCTTTGAAGAATCTGAAGTGTTCTATATAGATATATCTTACGTTGAGACTAGTCAGACCGGTTGTACGGGAAAAGTGATTCATCCTAGTCGAGCGATTGTTACTATCCATGACGCAACTACAAGTAGGTGTTAAAAGCAAGTTAGACATTCAATTCATTTAAATAGCGTAACCTGATTACTCTGGCTCATAATTACTTGGACATGTCGCTACATGCGCCCGCCTCACCGCCAAAGCAACGCAAATCTGGTTGTGACATTGGCAGTATGCCGAGTTACATTGGCAAGTCACCTGATCTCAACCTGATTAACAACCTGAAACTGATTTCAAACGGGCCTTTCAAATATTACATCTTTCTTTCATGAAAAAAGTACAAAATATTGCTTTACTTGATACTGATTAATGAAAACTGTAAAGCTTACATCTCATTGTTTGTTTGTTTGTCCGCATATCTGTCTTGTCTATGCGTTAATGTTTTAAGCTCATCTACCTAAGACTACAAAGAATAAAAGTGAAAGGAAATGAAATAGCGCTTGTAAATTGATAATGTCTTGACTTTAGACCTTTGAATACCGCATAATGCCACTTTTTTTTCTGAAAACGTCATTTTTGGAAAAAAAAGAGTGTGTTGATACCCAAAGTGGTTTTGTTTTCGAAAAACTACAACTTTTGTAGCAGAGCTAAATGTTTCGATTTTTACGATTTTCTAAACATTCAGTTCTAAGAGAAGTCATGCAACGAAACGTCCTCAAATTTTAGGGGAACTTATTTTTAATCCCTTATTTCCAGAGAAGATGAGAAAGAAGGAGATGGCTCGACTTTGCAATCCGATTACCCAGGATTACTCTCATTCATCAGCTCATTGTTAGGAAACTTCAAGGGCCACTCGATTGGACCGTTGAAGTAATGTGTTCAACCGCCTCAAGCTTGGCCGTTCGGGAAGGTTTCACAACAGGAAGTAATTGACACACTCCAACTAAAATAGCTTATTAATTTTCCAGCTAAAAGATCTCTGCTAGCAATGAACTCCGCGGTTGTTCTGACTGATTATTATTTATTTTAATCGTTGGCGAAATAATTGAGGAAATCAGTGGCTTTTTAACGAAAAAAATAGCAAAATCGTCCCTTTTCGGGAAGCTAACATTGATTCAAGGTTTTGGGGGTCAATAAAAGATGTTATTATTTTAGCCTAATTTACAAATATCCGGTTATTTCCTGTGAAATAGGATATGATGAATGATTAGATAAATGCATTTTCAATACATCTCAACCATCCTTTTTTGTGTCAGAAAGTGTCCAAAGTGCCAAAATACTTTGAAAATTTGGGGTCAAAGTTGTTTATAACTGATGCAGGCGTGTACGTTTCGCTGTACTGGTTACAACCATAGTGTATAGACCCTGTGCAAATACCAATTGACAACTGGGTAATTGGAATGTTTCTGGGATTTAATGACAGGTGTATGTAATGTTCTCCAGCAAGTAGCGTAAGTCTTTGGTCCAATCGATTAGATTTAAGCCGATTGAGATGAATAGGCGGTTGAACACGTTATCTTTTGAAGTAGCAGTCGAACCACCTCCTTCTTTCTCATCTTCTCTGCTTATTTCTAATAATAATTGTTATATCAAGACGGAAAGTTTGAGACAATTGCCGGGGACAATTGTAATTAAAATCGGGGCTGTTTATTCACTTTTTGACCCCTGTAGGGACCAATCGTTGACGCTTGAAGTTTGGGCTTGTAAATTTATTATACATGGCACACAGGCGAAGCTATACTTTTCTGAATCCTTGCGACCTGAAGAATACAATGGTGCAGTTTTAACAAGATTTAAACAAGTTTTTACTTTGAACCCTATATAAAACATTAAGACCTCTTGGGGTTATCATGGGTCAAAATTCAAATGCCTCCCAATCTCAAAATAAATTTTAAGATATGTAAAATACCCATGTGTTCAAGCAATAATGGCACATTTTTTTGAAGAGCGCCACCAATTTTCAAAATTTGATATTTTGGCACAGTTACGTTGGTAATTGTCTAGGAAACTATACCTGCGAACGAGAATGCTAAAAATGCGTATTTATCATAAAATAAGCGATTTTGTAATTAGAATTGGGATCCCAGATTGGACTTAACGGCAGAGCTGGAAATGCTACGTTTATGTCAGTCCACGATGAAATAGTGCCACCTCGAGAAAATAACCTCTAACTTGACGTGCCTGAACCAATAAAACAACTAATGGATTTGCGTATTCACGAACATGGCGCTATTTCCCGGCTATTTCACATTGGAAGGCCGTTTCCAGCAGCCGTTGAATTATTATCGGAGATCTCCGATAATAATTATTCTAATTACAAAATTTCTTCGTTTGTGACACACAGACATTTTCGAGCTTAACCATTCACAGGTATAGTTTACTAGCCAGTTACCAATGCAACCGTGTAAAAATCTCATTTTTGTGAAAAATTGGGGGCGCTCTTAAAAAAATGTGCTATTATTGCTTTAAAACCTTATTTTATGAAAAATTGCACAATTTTTTTTTTTCAAATCGGTCGTTAACAGCATCACTATAAAGACGATGGGACATCTGTTTACATGGGAGCCGACACGGGTCTCTTCGGATTGACATTAATGTTAAATGCAAGCTACTGAATGGCGCATTTCCCATACACAGATCGAATCTGTGTTAACACAGAGGAAGGTGTATTGAAAACCACTGTAGACATCTCTCCATTAGCAGTGTGGAAACCAAATGTCAATTGTTTACATGCCTCAGTCTTCCTAAATACAATAAATATGAGCCCGTCTTACCCACAATCACATAGACATGATACCACATAATGCAAATGCATCCTTGAAACATTCTTTTGAATTCTCAATATCATGAAAATCAAGAGAAATGGGAAATTGTGCACACAGTTTCAGAAGTTCCCGTGTTATTATTGACATGCGAACAAAGGAAGCATTTTCTCACCCCAATCAATATTGGGATAACTATTGAAGGGAGGTCAATCATGTCGTTTATGTATTACAATTATTACAATTGCTCACACCTTGGTCAGTAAACTTCCTTCCTTTCCAAGTGCCTCTGGAGCAGTGACTGGGTCTTTTGTTGAGTTCTACACAAATAAAGGAGTTATTCCCAGTGGCTTTATTATACAACCAGTTACTGAGGAATTCATTTATAAGGAGTTATCAGGTTTAGATGTAAACAAAGGAGCCGGGCTCGATGAAATTGCTCCCTGAAATTGGTTCCTGAAAGATGGATCTTACCAACTTACTCCTTTAGTTACACACATCGTGAACTTATCGATAGTCACCAGCATGGTCCCGGATGATATGAAGTCTGCCCAAGTCATCCCTTTGTTTAAAAAGAAAAGCAGGCCTTGATGTAGGGAATTACCCGCCCTGTAGCATTTTGAGTTGTTTTCTAAAATTTTAGAAAAATGTGTTTACCTTCAGATTGAGATTTCTTAGTTTCTGCAAATTTACCTATCAATACTCAATCCGGATTTCGTTCAGGGTTTACTCCACTGAAACAATTCTATTTTTCTTACAGATTATATCAGACAGCAAATCGCCATAGGTAAATTTTTGTGGGCAATGCTTCTGCTTGACGTGCAAAAAGCTTGACAAAGCGTGAACCATCAAATCCTTTGTCATAAACTTGAGGCTATGGGAATTGATTGACCAAGTTGGTTCAAATCCATTTATCCAACAGACAGCACTGGTGTGCATCGATGGTGTTAATTCCAGTCATAGACCGCTCTTGTGGCGTCCACAAGGGAACTTGTTGGGGCCCACTTCTCTCTCATGTTATAAGCAGGACATGGCACTTACTTCGGTGTCACAAACAGGCTGCTTCTGGATGCGGATGAATAGTATTTTCATCTCATAGTGATCCCGAGGTCATTTCTCGTAGTCTAAGTTCAGATGTAGAATCATGCAACAAAGTGGCTAATATCCACATAGCCTATCACGTCCATGTTTTGGGAAAACTGAACGCATTTAATTCGGAACCAGAACAAAACTTGGTCGAATTACGGATTTTCATCTTTCTTACAATTATCAATAATCAAAGCCCAAGATCATCAAATATTTGGGTGTTACACTTGACCACTGCCTCTCATGCGACCCGATTGTAAATTCTGTCCAAACCAAGTTGCAGGTAAACTCCAAATTTACTTTTAGACACTCCCAGTACCTCAATAAGAAATTACGGAAGAATCTGTGCTCACAGGCTCTTTTTCAATGTCATATCGATATTGCTGCACTTCCTGGGATTCCGTTCTCAACATATCCCACTCAGCGCAATTACAGGTTCTCCAAAATAAAATGCTCGTTTTGTACTAAATTTGTCTCCCCGAGAACACATCGGTCCAGTGTTTCACTAGATTCAATTAAACTGTTGAATATTCAAGACAGAGTCAAAAAATTGCGCCTCCATCATAATTGTTGCAATGTCTTTCATTCCAAGGGTCCCATTTACTTACCACATTTTTTTACCAGAATATCAAATACTCATAATTATCGCACAAGATCTAGTGCATTCAATTTCATATCCCCATATTACTGGTCTTTTCTTCCATCTTTTTTTTTTCTATCATGGTACCAAGGTGTCTCCTCTCTTCGCTGTTGTCTTGCTTCGTCCGCTGAACTCATTTACCAGATACATCAGTCCATTGACACAAGATTCCTTTAAATATAGTTTGCCCGGCTCAATTTCGCAATTTACGATTCCAATTTATAGAAGGGACATTCGTTTTTTTTTTTTTTCGTGCGAAATTGGGGGGAAACCGAATGATGTATATTGTTATTTCAATTAGGCAAAAACGCCATTCGATTTCGTTAAAGGAGCACTCGACCGCGTCATGGTCGACGCATTGCCTAACTAGCTCAAATCAATTTCAAATTGATTAGCTTTGGGGGCGATTCATTCAAGTTTTTCTATTTCCATTGAGATAACAAAATGAAAAATGTTCGTTTGAATTAGCAATCTTTTGCGTTTAATCATATAGCCCGGCAAAATTCATTCCTTCCTCAGCATTTCGGCATTAACAATATTATATGACTGATGCATAGATGTAATGGAATTAAATGACCTGAATGCTCGCCCTTTTTAAAAATCAGTAAAATGTAGACCTTTCTGAAGGATGGATAATGCATTAAGATAAAAGTATTCCATTTGAAAGTTTTACATTATCATCCTATTGAGTGGTGGCACAAAGAGGCTCAATTAAACACGTGGCCTTTAAAAGACAATGATCAGTATTAAATGCTGAGTAAGATACTAAAAAGGAAAGATTAGAAAGTGGCAGTGATAATGAAAAGTGGAGAAATACAGTGATAAGCTGAGTAAAGCAAGATTGAAACGTTAAACTTTCATTGCAATATGAACTCATAAGCAACTTAACAGAATGAAGTTATAGGCTTTAAAGAGATTTTTTTTTATCTAAAAAAATGTCATGCTAATTTGACGATTCAAATAATCATGCGAATGAAAATAGCCGCCATAAAGACAAATGTTTATTGTGTTCGAAAAGTTTGAAAACACGTTTTTAAATTGGTCAGCCGTTTGGATAGTGGAATTAACCAACGTGCACTAAATTGCGCCATAAAAAAAAAAATTAATATAATGTGGTCACTCGACCACAGTGGAGAACGTTTTCTTGCTCTCAAAACATCAAAAAATAAACCTTCATAGTGCTAATAAACCCATCTGTACTTTCATGATCTGAAAATATCACCGTTTGATGGAGTGAAGTGGGGATGAGGTCATTATATATCGCCCACCTTTAACCTATTTTTTCATTACTTACTGTACAGGACGAATTAAATCTGGCCGGAACAATAGAGGCCTATAATTAGATGTGTGTCCCCTGAGGTATGACTTTTCTAAAATCCATTTGTTTTGACATGTTTTAACCAAATAAATATTTTACTGATTTTGTCATTTTAGGTCTATTAAACGTAAACGTATATTTTGGTAGGTATAGCACGTAACGTAAGTGAATGCATAATCGCCAATTACAATAGCAATCCACAAATTGAAAATCCACCGTACATTGTTTCGCACCGTTCTTGTTACGTATAGCGAAAAAGTTGATTTTTCGAAATAAAGCGAATGGCGAAATTGAAAGCATAAAGTCGAACCTGCATTACCATAGGCTAACGGTTATGCTGTAAAACGAAATCGATTGAACGAAATGGAATAGAGGGCTCATAGTACGAAATTGATCCTTAGGATTAGACCCGATAAGCCCAAACGCCGAATTGATTGCCAAATTATTATTTTTGTCGATAAAAGTGTTAATGGCCGGGAAAAAACCTATAACCAGGTCAAGATTCCAATCTGTCTAACTCTTAATGTGCAGTGAACCAATTGGCTGAATATGTCTAGCTTATCTCCCTGGCGCTCCCCCTCTTTCGTACTTTTTACTTATTAATCACCTTTCTGCATGCACTAGTTTTTGTTTGGGACCCCCTGGAAATAGTTGGCATATTCACCACTTTATGGGCTATCATGGCTTATCGACTTGGTTGTCAGTTTTTTGGTGATACTGATACGGTCCATTAGTACTTGCTATTTTTGTATTGTTTGTCGATTTTGCCGAATAAAGAATAATCGGTTGTGGCAAGAGTGCACGCACATTTAACTTGTTATATAATATATAAATATATACTATATACAGAAGATGGAAACGGCGTTGTACATTTACTGGATCAAATTAGATGCACGCACTGAAGAAAGACAATTATAAACCAAACGAGAGTAAAGAATCATTGGCTGAAGCGGGATTCGAACCTTGCGACCTCTGTATTGCGAGACCATGCTCTACCACTGAGCTATTCAGCCCTAGTGTTGGCGGTTGATCCCCCAATTATGGGATCAACCGGCCAACACAAGGGCTGAATAGAATGTGGTGTGTGTGTGTGTGTAGGTGTGTGGGTGGTGTGTGTGTGCGTGTGCGTTGTGTGTGTGTGTGTGTGTGTGGTGTGTGTGTGTTGTGGTGTGTGTGTGTGAGATAAATATTTACATCAGTATAAAAAGTCAGGGACCAAATTTTTAGGGACATCTGATGCAATAGACTTATATGATTTGATAATCAAACCAAGAATCGACTCATTTCTTTGATTATTTTGATATTTAGGCTTTGTTTAACATTAAGGAATGCAATTATGCAGTTACTGAGCCTCAAAGTGGAACCACGGCAATGTTTTCATTTATATGAAGAGGTGGTCGCGATACGTTGTCTTCATCAAACATTGGTAAGTGTGAAGTTTTTCAGATATAGGAAATGGCCAAAGCTGTCATGATTTAGCGTTGTCCAAAGTTAACAAGCTTTGTTTTAAATAAAAAAACAAATAAAACAAATTATTATGCATCAGACCAGCTTCTGTGTGGTTCAATACTGCTGTGCACGTAAGCGCATACCGCAACACTGCAAAATACGCAAAAATATTGGGTAACTCGTCAAGCAAATATTACTCTCTTGATTTAATTTGCGGAATTTTAGAACTATTTTATCAAGTCAGTTTTCTTGCAAGAATGATAATAATATTGGAGACGGATGATTTTTTCGGTTGATACAGAAAATATCGCTCTCTCGCAGAAAATATCAGGCTCGTCCTCGACTCGCCTATATAAAGACTGTCCCCCCACAAAAAACTATACACTCAAACTAAAAATTAAAAAAATATAAACTGTGCTGCATTTTGTGAGATATTTTGATTTAGGTTTCGACCATATCCTAAGCTAAATCCTCGTTTTATTCCTTAATTTGATGCACTCTTAACGGGAGATATTGTCAATTGAAACACAAAGATTAAAATACCACTTGGGCCAGTTATCACTTGAAGGTTATAAAGAAGATAACTAAAGGTATAATGGTGTGTCTTCATCTTGTGGGATTTAAACTGTTTCAAACAAAGAAGTGTAGAGATTAGAGCCAATGGCAATTATGCTTTGAACTAATCAATATATTACTTTTCAAACAGTGAAAGCACCAGAAATTGTGTGGGGAAATTGGGGATCTCTCAGGGGGGGACGACAGTATCAGGAAATTCATGTACAATTTGTGAATTTACTGCGAAAGCAAGGGGGCAGCACAAGTCTTCTGTTGAGACATCGCTCCGGAACATCGCTCTAAGGGGGAGGTCAATTCCCCATACCCATTCCCTACTGTTCCAAGATGCCAAAAGGAACATACGAAGAAACAAGATGAACAAAGAACAATAAAGAATGATGTAGGTGCCAAAGGCCTCGGTTTTACTTTCAGCGAGGGTGGTTTTATGAATCTACCTTCTGCTGAAACCTGGTGTTATAGGCTGAGACAAAAGACTGTTGCGATTAGAATTTCCAATGCTAGATGTATTTATTGGCAATTGTGACATTATAAAACTTATTTTTTTTATTTTATTTTAATTTTGTTATAGCACAGAAGCAGAACTTTATACCTATTTATTTTTTTTATTTGAATTTCAATAGAGAATGGCTTGAAGTTGATTTTAAATGAAACTCTGTTGACTACGGATAGGCAAAAACTAGGCCCAACGTGGTTTTTCAAACGTCTCAGATACGTGGCCTTAACACTCCTGAACCAGAAACCCCCCCTAAATTACACCAACTAAAAATCGTATGAAAGCTGGAACATTTCTAGGTAAGAATCAATCAACTTACAGTTGAGGTAACCATAAATAAGTGTTGGCCAAAAAATGAATTTGTGGGATAGTGTTTTTTGGGAAGTCTGTATTGTTTGATTCAACCCAATTGGAAAAGTGCGCCCACTGCAATACCTTGATTGGATGTCACTTGTTATAGCGCTATTCCAAAGACAGAAAGCTGGGCCGGGGGCCAAATTCTACAATGGAATTCATTCTCATTTTGCGCATAATAATGTTCGTAGAAACTTAGTGCAATTTGTGGTGCTGCCAGGATTTACTGTAAATTTTTACCGTATTATTTTGCCGGTTGTTATTTGATATTATTTCTCAACAGAGCCAATAAAAATACAACCCATACCCCAGAATTAATGAATAGCATTTTATTATCACTTTTAAATTATTTTTTAATTGTTTTTCATGTAAAATTGTAATGGTTACGCTTTGGAGAATACAATGATCCTTAAAAAGAGACACTGGAACATTGAAAATAGTGCGCCCTCATGGATTTTTCAAAATCGATATTTTGCTGGTTGTGAAAGCTTTTATATAAATTAACTCAACTAAATCAATTTAAGACCAAATCAACATCTTGTGGGGTAGCAGAAACGATTTATAAGTAGTCGCCGGCGACATTAGTTCAGCAGACGACGGAAAATGGCGTTTCACACAAGGAAACGCCACCGTCATTTGCATGTTTCTCATGGAATGCATCTGTTGACCGGTATGTGACCTTTGATGGATTTAATTAGGTTTGTCCCGATCCAATTTAAATAGTAATTTCATATAGAATTAACTTTTGTGGTTATTCCGATTTCGCGCCAATTTGGATTGCACGCTAAAAAGTATATTTCAAATTGCACATAAATCAATCCAATTTCGCAAATTGTTCAAGCGATTAAATGAATAGAGCATTCATCGCCTAATAAGATAGTCCAATTACCAGAAATTTCAATCAATTTCCATTAAAATTTACGGACTAGAGATAAGGTCTCAAAAGCAAGTGTTGATATTCAGCCTGAGGTGGTTGCTTGTGCAAAGGAATCGTTTCGTTCGTTCAAATGTACAGCAGCTGCATCATTTAAGAACGGCAATTTCTTTTCGTTGCGAAGAGATGATCAATGGACTAGAGGAATGTCAGCAAATAGTTTGTAAGTTTTATCTTCACAAAGAAACGACGGAAAAAAACAGGTATGAGGTTAATACTGAATAATTAAAGAGAGGATCCTTTACGCATAAGTACAATGTGCTACATACAATTTATCTCAAACACATCATGTTAAAAGTTAGTGCATAAAAGTGTTTAATTCATACACATAGTTTTTACCGTGTGTTGTAATGGTTATGTTGGCCATGGTCACAAGCTGTTTACGGGCCACCCCCGGTGAAGCAACTATAGTCCGGCGGAGCCCATAGTCCGGGAGGATCCATAGATGATAACGCGAAATAAAGCGTGAAACTAATGTTGCGTGAAGAGTCAATGAATGAGTGTCCTAATCCTTACGTTGTAGCTAGACTGTGAGTACGCGGACTATTAATTACTCTTACACCGGCAAGGCCGTCCGTCAAAAAGGGAAAGTCCTTTACTCTCTCCACATTATATACAAAGTGAGTATATATGACCGTGGTATAGGGCTTATTTCTTTAGTTTAATCTACAGTGGAATTTGTATATCCTGAGGAGAAATAAACAAAGAAAAAACACGAAGAAAAAGAAAGAAAAACAAGATTACGATGACAACAAAAAACATATGTTATGGATTAAATCGTATTAAATCGTTAAATAAAAAAGGGAAATTAATTTTTTACATTTTTGAACAAAAAGAAAAGAACACATTTAATAATGACCCCCATAGTAACCTGCTGGTTATGTTCTTTTTCCAATAAAAAATATTTTGTATAGAAGTATTTCAAGATTTATTAAACAGCATAAGTTTCTGAAGGTCTGGTGTAGATTGTTCATATATGAAATAGAATGCACCGATAACTTAAAGTGGTATGACATAAAATGAAATGAAAACAGAAGTAGGGGCTCAAGTTGCTTACGTGACGGACATTCATGGTGAAATTGTATGTCATTTGATCACATTCCTTGCGTTGTGTAACCAAAAATGTTGGAATAAAAAAACTAATTTGATTGAACCAAAAGGAATTCTTTACATTGCACCAAAATGATTCCCGCTATGCCTAAAAGCGACATAAATACACCACAAAATGAAATTGAATGGCTGAAAATTAAAATGTTGGTATTTTGTGGAAATTGATACCGGCCGTAGGAGCAATCAATCAAATTCATCACACATTGAAGATATAACACTTAGTGAATTAACTAAGTACGAATTGACCGGGAAAACCCATATACCAATGAGTTGAAGTCTATGATATTCATGTAATTTACACATTGTTATAAAGTTTTGTGGAAAACTTAGAAGGTAGCCTACAAATTTCCTGGATGTTCTTCAACCTTTATTAACGTCCCTTATATCTGTTTTGAGATGTTATTTATGTGTAAAAATGTATCTCTATTCTTCCAAGGGCCTAGACGTTCATTTGTGAGCAAATTGGAGAAATTTCATATTCTGTGGAAAATGTGCCAGTGCCGCCTTTAAAGCTGTGTTTTTTAGTTACCATTTTTAGCAATTAGGAAACTTTACTAGCAATTGTGAAAATATAATTTCGGTTGATTGAAAAATGCAGGAAATAAGTACGTATTCAATAGTTATTATTATTTGTTGTTGTTATTCTTAGCATGTGATTGTTGTGTTTTTATTTCAGTATGAGTGGGTGAACAAATTGGGCACTCAAGTTTTTTGCTGGCTATTTGATGATTGACCACTCTCATTTTAAGGGCTCTCTGCATGTGTATAGGAATCTAGGACGGACGATTCTGAGACATATTGTTGATTATCGCAATTGGATGTTTGAGATATTCGATGATTGACAGAAACTGAATGCTCTTTGGACAAAAAAAAAATGAAGAAGAAAGAAGAAAACATTGCGCTATAAGGGTAGTGCGTATGTTTGGTATCTTCCTGTTTTGAGCGTGCGCCTTTCTTAAACTTAAGAGAGACACGATTGCTGACAAGACTATTCAGACACAATGAAATGGGGACCTACTTAAAAATGGTTCCATAAATTAAAAAAAAAACAATTGGTGTTTACATTTGTGAAAAAAAAAGGGGAAGAAAAGGTAACCAAATATTATTTCCCCTGTAAGCTTTGCCCACGGATGCTGACATATGCCAGCATTTATCAATATTGAAAAGCATGCAGTAATCATCTCAACAAACATTTGCGTGGATATGTGCTAATCCCAGCTAATTCCCAACTTTCACCTGCCAGATCAATTCTACTACAGCTGGCTGAAGAGTACAATGTCTGAATCCCATTCTGAATACTTTTGAATTCTGTCACAAAACTGCTAGACACACTGTAATTCTGGCGGCAGGGATGTCAACCCTTTGTTGGAGGGTAGGAATTGCCAGAATCTGCCACGAAATATTGCGTTTTACTGTTTTTTTGGAATGTAAAACAATCAAAAATTAATATTAGTAATCTTTTCCTGGAGATGGCAGCGCACAACGTGTTGAAAAGTGTTGAAAAAACAAAAACCCCATGTGCGCCTTTGTCGGAATGGACTCGAACGGCAACCTCCGGCTACTGTGGACGGTTTGGCTCTTACCAATTAAGCTAAACAAGCCAGGGTTGGTTCAGAAGCGATATATATCATCTAGAGGTGTTAGGTCCGAAAAAGTGTCCAATCCTAGTGGAGAGCATCAGAACGGTATATCGTTTGCGAAACATAGAAATGTTCGAGCTTTACCATCCTAGGTAGTATAGTTTGCTGGGGGCGCTCTTAAAAACAATGTGCTAATATTACTTAACACAAACGAATTCTTACCACATCAGTAGATCATATGAAAAGATGCGCGACACTGCTTAAAGGTGCAACGAGCAATTCAATAAAGGTGGCTGAAAAAATGTTGAAAATTCTGATTTTGGCACTGGTTGTAAAGCTTTCTATATCAATATTCCCCATCGGTAAGGATTAAGCTGAGAACTTTTTTATGGTACAAAAATTGTGAAATTTCTTAAGTTCGTATAGGAGCAACTACGAAATTCAGCCTATGTTTCTATTGAAATATAAGCATATAGCTCATCACCTTTTGTTTTCATTTAATTATTTTCCTGTAACAAATAAAAAGGTAAAGGAACATATATTGAGGGTCTAATATATATAAAATCACTACATATCACAGGAAAACATTAGATGACTTGAAATTCTCTTGTTGCACCTTTAATACCTTGATGGGTAACTTGTATTAGCGCTTATTCCAAAGCACATAAGCTGGGCCCTGGGCCAATTCTCAAAGGCATTTCATGCTATTTGCTATAATAAAGCGTAAAAAACTTCAAAGTCCATATTACCGAAAATGCCAGGGTTTAGTCTGACATCATCTTTAGGCTATTGGCGATGCTAATATGCACAAGCAGAACAACACTTCAAAAAACATTTTCCTATCCATGACACCGTTCCTTTTTGCTAGTTCCGATATTCTGTATTTTTCATTCACTTCACATGGGCTTCGAACGCTCGTGGTAAACAAGCAATTGCTCTTTTCGGGGTTCCCCTGATTGTACATTCACGACCCCGTGCAGTAATTGGTTGGAATAGATCACGTGACATGCATTATGCATGGTGTGATATCGTAATTAGCACGTCGTGTCTTGCTTTGTTGGTGGTTTGAGGATTCTTTTGGCGTGTGTATCGCAATATGGCAAATGCGGGTTGTGGGGTGGGTAGCGGTGCCCGACGGCAAACCTAGACTCCTTAATAAATATAGTTGATTGTCCGGCAAAGGGTTGTCTGTGCTTAAGCCGGTAAATTGGATTCAAAAGGCGGCAAAGTGTTCCTGACTTCTATGGATACACCAACAACTCTAAACAACCCTGTTGCACTCATTTTATCATGGGATACACCTATGACTCTAGACAACCTTGTATCACTCACGTATGTTATGGGTGTATCTACAGGCTCTAGACAAGCCTCAGGTATTCCACAAAACATTTCAATTGCATTATATAATAACTTGTATTTAGCGTGAGTTTTAAAAGCCCGGTTGCCTGGAAACAGCAGACGAGGGTGTTCGTTCTTTCTTGATTCATTTATTCATTTGTATATCTATGTGTTTTCATTTCTATTGTTCACAGTGTATTCTACACGAGCTGTTAGTGCTACCTCTGGGATGGACTTCGAACGTGAATCACAAACTGAGGTTGTCTTCCAGCCAGGTGAAACCGAGAAGGACGCCTATATCACCATTAATTCGGACGCGTCTGATGAAGACCCAGAAACTTTAGAGGTCTCCATCAGCAAGCCAGCAGGAGAGATTGGAATCATCCGTGAACCTTCCAAAGCAGTTATTACTATCCATGACATCCAAATAACAAGTAAATGTAATCTTCAAACCACCAACTTGATAAACTAATCAAGGGACAACTGAAATTATATAGCCCTGTCACCCTTTATTTTTCTTCTTCAGAAACTTTGCAAGTTTTGTGGGAAACAAACTGGCGGTTTCGATGGTAGAAGTGATAATGCATATTGCTAAGTCCTGATGGGTTAACCATTACAAGGGCAGTATATGTTTCTACCATGAGAACAATACGGATTTTTATTTGATATCAAAATTGATATTACTTCCAGGCAAATATGGGGATCCTAAGGACGGTTTGGAAAATTATATATTTTAAGGTACCAATAATCACGTGACCTACAGTGGCTTTGCGTGCCGATTTTCTGAACTTATAATACATCAGGGACGTGCTAGGACACACTGAATCAACAGAACTGTTTAGTGCATCTTTGTAAATATGTCAGTCAGATCGGTTCACACGGCACTTGTGTATAATGTGGTTAAAATAACGCCTTAACAAGTAGTTGTTCCCTTTGAAAATGCGCATGCAGCTTAGAATTTAAGAACAGTGATTGAGGGTTATATTGAGCATTCCGCCAACGATTCAACGGATTGGTGATCTTTAACTTCAAAGAAAAACAAGGTTACTTTTTTTTCTTCTCCTCCGTCCCTCCGCCCCTACCTGTCCTTCACATCCTCCCTCCCCTTCCACTTTTTTCATGATGACTAATAATTATGAAATTTTCTTTTCACTTTTACAGAAAGTTGTGCCCGTTTTGATACCTCTGTTGATGTTGTACTGGAGTCATCTTTACGTGCCTCTCTGATTATCCAAAGAGAGGGCAATTTGGATAATATAGGAATAATAGGTAAGCATAACTGTAGCATTAATTTAAATTGCGAACACGATCTCAAACTCTTGTCTATTTGAGCCATTTTTGTAACAAGACACCCGGAGGCAAAAGTGAAATTTTGTTGTTAAACATCTGATTCCTATCAATTGGTATCAAAATAAGTACAAACATTTCCATTACGACGTCCCTATGATGTCAATATTTAAGGCAAAATAATGGATGTAGGGTGGAAAATTAATATTTGCAATTTTACTCCTTCAAAAACATTATTACGGTACTAAAACGCTCTTTCTATAACTAGTCTTTTGTCACCATTTAGGGCAAAATAACAGCATATAAATATGATATTCCTACTTTTAAAGGTCCCAGGAAATGAGATGATAAACATGCTCCAAATCTTAATGGGACATTCCATTCCAATAAACAGGGCCTGAAAAAAGAATACACTACCAGTGACATCATTAGTTAAACTATTGATTTTCAGTCAGTGTCATGAAAAGATTCACACCAGTCACCTGGAATTTTCTATTACTCTCTGAAAAATCAATGATACCACAAATGTGAATATGAATGTTCGCCTATTCTACAGTGTGAGTCAATAAAAACCTTACATTCAGGAAAGATTTTTCTTCAAAGGTTAAACGTTATTTTTGCTTAAATGTTTGCTTTGGTTGTTTACAGGGATAAACAGGCTATCAGAAGATTTTTATTTGGCGTCTTTCGAACTTTGGGTTCAGAAACTATGTCAATTTGCGGAGAGACCTAAAAATTTGTTTGGCCGATTTTAGCCATACGATGCGGAGAGACTGACACCGACATAACACATTATAGCAAAGACAATTCACACATGCAACTTCAGTTGGTATCGATTCCTTCTTGATCAAAACATATCAGTTTGAATAAAACGGTCTATTATGTAACATAGTTATAAGTAAGATTTCTTCAACAAATTAAATTACTATTGTTCAATCATAAAGAGTCGGTTATTGAAAATCACTCCATATCAATGTCTCAGTTCATGAACATAATGAAACTGCTCAGAGATTTTTGTTTTACATCTCTAAGGTAATTATTTTGCACAAATACAGTATACTTAACGTCCACAAATTGCGAGTACTAAAGCTGAAGTTTTCTGTAAATAAAATTGGAATTTTAATTTTTAATATCACACTGTTTTTAAGCTGAATACAAAACCTTCACAAGTTTCGTTGTAGTTTAAAAACGTGAATTCTTGCTGATCCAAAGTAAACTGTGGTCTTACACCAGCTATCTTAACTTTCTTATTTGGGAAATTGACATTTTTTTCACTCAGAACTTTCTTTTGTAATCTGCGGGACATTAAATTTGATAATCCTTCAATTATTCTCACACCTTCTATTATTTAACAATAATTTGGTGTTAAATGTGTTTACTCAAATCACTGCTGAAGAACATGTTACTCTATGTAAACGATGCATCTTTGTTTTGGTTCAAAATCGGCCAAACAGGATTTTTAACTCTCTCAGCAAAATGGGCATAACTTCTTCCTCCTGAGTCCAAATGACACCAAATAAGCGTTTTCTGAAAGCCTGTTTATCCCTCTTTATAACCAAAGCAAACGTTTGAGCAAAAATAATTCTTAACTATTTTAATTATTTTTTATTCTGAATGTAGATTTTTTTGACTCACACAGTACACTTTGCATGTTGGTACTCATTTTTGTTTCAATTAAAAGAACATGACAATAGCTATCTATTGGTACTAAAATCAAGTGTCTATGGCATTCTGACGTCATACTAGGCATGATGGTACTTCTCTCTCGTAAAGGAGGGTGCCCCATTCTACCACTCTGCACACTACCTATACCCCGATTTGTTTTTTGTTTTTGCATGAAAAAGGAACTTAAAATGATCAATTGACAATTACAGTAAATCAGTTGGCACCAGAAAAGGGGGTTTTGGTACCAAAAAAACCTAGAAGGGGTGGTATCCACCCTTCTCCCTTACCCTTCGGTAGACGAGGGTTAAAGGTTTCACATATCAGGTGTCCCAAAAAAATCGAAAGTACTGATTTTTCCATCAAAAATAACCCCATCTGAAATGATTAAGCTGAGAAATGTTTCTTTGGTACCAAAATTGCAAAATTACAAATTTCGTATAGGAGCAAATACGAAATTTAGCCTATGTTTTATATTGAAGACATTAATTTTTAAGACATTTCTGTAGCCAAATACAAGGCAAGAAATCTATTGAGTGGCCTTGAGTGTTTAGTCTATATGAAATTACTATTATGACACAATATTTGGGTGCCTCAAAAATATCTCGTTGCACCTTTAAAAGATAAGTGCATTCAATAATCTCGTCCACCCCCCTCAGCATGTAAGTTCTACCTAAGACTTTCTTCCAGGTTTGTATTTATTAACACCGATATGTGTGCTGAAAATTTAAGAGCTAATTTCCTATACTAGGTCAATTGCTACGCTCTAGAATTTCTTGCGATTTTATATTTCGTAATTCCTGCACACGAGTCAAATAACATACGTGATAGTTCTCTGGAATCAAACCAACCACTTAAGTGCGAATTCTAAAGTGATTGCGTTTAAGCGGGGATAGATGAAGCGAAGGATATGTCTGCATATATTTCTCAAATGAAACCTTTAAAAAAAGAAGGAGAACAGCAATGTTGAAAGATATAAATTCCCTTCCAATTGCGAGTTGCAGTACGGACAGTATGACAGTAAAATATACGATTTTACCCTTATTTGATTGTTTTCAGTCTATGTCACTCGCATTAGGCGAGTAGTGGAACTTCAAAAAGTGGCTTATTTTAGGAGTTTAATAGTCCCACCCTACATACACCTACATCATACATCAATGGAAAGCTTATTATGTCTACTTTTAGATTAGGCATGATGTGAAATTGCCAATGTGGGCCGAAGGTGGTTTTTGGGTCATTTTAGCTAAAAACATACATTTTTGGGCAAAATATGAGTTTTGAGATATTGGTGTTTTTGACATCTATATGACATGCACCATCTATGTAAATAGGTTTCAAACCTATATTGCGTCCCAGAAGCTCACAATAAGCTTCTAAAGTTTGTAAAATATACAGTAAGTATAGGCGATATTGGGTGAAAATATGCGTTTTTCTCAACTTCATGTTTCAAAACCTGAAAAATAGTTAAACTTTAAGCTAAGCTTTCAAAAACATGCATGTTTTATTCTCCAAATTGGGCTGAAAATATATTAAGATATCATTGGCATTCAGATTAGGCATGATGTGGAATTGCCAATGTGGGCCGAAGGTGGTTTTGGGGTCATTTTAGCAAAAAACATACATTTTTTGGTAAAAAATGATTTTTGAGATATTGGTATTTTTCATCTATATACCACGTCCCATCTATGTAAGTAGGTTTCAGACCTATATTGTGTCCCAAAAGCGCACAATAAGCTTCTAAAGTTTACAAAATATACAGTAAGTATAGGCGATATTGGGTGAAAATGTACGTTTTTCGCAAATTCATGTTTCTAAAACCTGAAAAATAGATAAACTTTTAGTTAGCGTTCAAAACATCCGTGTTGTATGCTCTAAATTGAGCTGAAAATATTTGAGCTACCATTGGCATTCAGATTAGGTATGATGTGGAACTTCCAATATGGGCCAAAAGTGGTGTTAGAAACGTGAATTTGAGAAAACGTATATTTTCACCCAATACTGTAAACTATTTTGTAAACTTTAGAAGCTTATTGTGCGCTTTTGGGACACAATATAGTTCTGAAACCTACTTACATAGATGGGTCATGTTATATAGATGTCCAAAATATCAATATCTCAAAATCATTTTTTGCCCAAAAATGTATGTTTTTGGCTAAAGGACCCAAAAAACACCTTCGGCCCACATTGGCAATTTCACATCATGCCTAATCTGAAAGTAAACATAATAAGCTTTCCATCGATGTATGATGTAGGTGTATGTAGGGTGGGACTAATTACATCAACTAAATTTTTGCTAGCTGCTACCGCCTACATAACCGGTCACAGACAAGTCGGCAATCTGAATTTTAATGAAAATGTTTTGGATTTTTTTTTATTTAGAACGACAATGAAAGTGACTTTAAAAGGCTGTAATACTTCTGACCACAACATACACATTTCTTTTGCATATGCTCTGAAATCAAATAAACAAAAGGCGAATCTGACATAAATCACCTCTTAATTATCTTTCAAAAACAGATGTTCCACAGAAGATGTTGATGCTACTACCGAATCAGAAGATTACACCGCTCATCAAGAGACTCTTACCTTCCAAGCCGGGGAGTCTACGTCATCTGTCAGTATTCCTATCAATAACGACAATTTTAAGGAGGATACAGGGCGGTTCAAAGTAAATCTGATCGTGCCAGAGAATGAGAATGCCATGGATCTCTGCTCACCCCGGTCTACAACCGTCATGATCAAGGACGATGATGGTAAATTAAAATTTTTAACTACTTAGTTCTTCAGGTTGACAAGAATGATTTTCTGGGCCCGCAGCTAGAGCTTAGCATGACCACTTGCATCTCGTTGTGTACTCGGGCTGTTGAATGTGTGTATGTGTCGCTAAAATGTTATTTTTTATGGAGTGGCCGACCGATTATAATCTTTGAATATACAAGCGCTAGAGCCGATAGCCGCGAAATTCTGGTTATTATTCTTAATTTTTTCAGCACACCAAGTGTTTTGAAAAAAACCTATGTAGGCTTGGGCTCATTCGAACCAGCAATCTCTGGATTCTGCACTGCGCCTTACCAAAGGACGGGTTGGGTTGAGAATAATAGGTCTTAAGTCCGAAAGGTGTCTATCACTTTCCTAACGGATATTCGGGTGGACCCCTGACGGTACAAGCCTGGTCGTTTTTCGAGAGATAACCCCTAGTGAGCGGTATAACTGTTTGGGTACACTCTGAGGCTCGGGTCCTCTAAATTATCATTAATCAGTTTCATCATCACTTTATTATGATGCTTATGATTTTGGTCCTCCTCCTCTCATTAATACCAAAATAAGTACCACATACCTATTTTGGCGTCACAATGACGTCATCAAGTCCGCACGTCGGCGAAATTGGCATTATTTCCAACAGAAAATATGCGAAAAACAAATTTTGCGCTAAAAAGCGTAGGAATATCGGATTTTCATGCGGTTTTCAGCTCTAAATGATGGCAATTGGCTAGGTTTACATACCCATAGAGTTTAGAGCCATACTGTGCATAATATTTTCAAAAATGCACCAAAAATATCCTTGGGTGGCAACCACCCCCCTACCCTTCGACTATGACGGCATACCCTAACCCCGGTGAAGGTACTATACCTTCACAATGTTTTCGCTAAAATGACCAGAAAGGATGAGAGAACGATTACCTAGAAACTTTTTACGAAGGTTTTTGGCATTTCAGCGCACCGGAGCGAAGTAAGACCCGGTAAGACAAGGGTTAATAAATAAATACATCTTTGCGAATTGGGCGAGTAATTTGAGAAATAAACTTCTTTAATTGCTTTTTTTGAAAGCAGAGGCAGAATGGAAATCTGATTCAGGGGAACGGGTTGGTGCAGCGTCTCTTTCCTCGCCTTTGACCAATGAGGTCTCGGGTCCGATCCCCGGCAGGGGGGGCTCGTTCTGGGCGGCTTTATATGAATTTGGTTCTCTCGATCCATGCTCGTTCCCGCATGTTTTCTCCGGCTACTCCTGTTTTTCCCCCTCCTGCTTCTAAAATCGAGCTTCTTGGCAATAAATCTGTTCTGGTATAATGTTTTTATCCCAGGAGCTAGTAGACATTGGTAACACATCTCAAGTCAAAGGTTTGAGTGACTGAATATGGTTGACAGACTGACAGGGACCCTAAAACATAATTCTTAAGTGCAACAAATGGTGCTTAAGGAGCGGGGGCCAAGACAAAGTTTGTCAGGGGTCAATTTTTAAAATTGAGTAATCATGTTGAAGATGTAATACCATGTATTTGGTCTACCACAAGTATCAGGAAAGTATAGTTTGACTATCCCCAACGTAAAGTGTAAGAGTTTTCTATGCGAAAAACCGCAAAATTCAATAAACTGGTCATTTCAGTTGTCAAATTTTTAAGTTGCTCCGATTTTGGATAAAAAATGGTGCAATTATTGGTGGAGCTCAAGGATTCAAAAAAGGAAAGTTTTAAGTGCTCACATGCTTGCTTAAGAAAGGAGGGGGGAAACAAGGTCAAGTCCCCATTGAATGCAATGAACGTTTGAGCTTCTGTGCCCCCTACATCGGTAACTAGCCTTTTAGACAGTCAAAACTATTCCCTTATTTTATCCTATGAACTCCTCAATACTTTGCACCATTTTATATCTAAATCGGGCAACTTTAAAATTTGACCCCTTACAACTGAAATGACCCTTTTATGATTTTTGCTGTTTTTATTGCCCTATAACCTTAAATTTTAATGTTTAGATAGTACAACTATACCTTTCTTGAACCGTGTGTTAGACAAATAACATGGTATACTTCTCCACATGATTACATCAATTTAAAAATGTGACCCCTGTACACACTTTGTCTTGGCCCCCTCTCCTTAAGGCACATTTTGCTGCACTTAAGGATCACGTTTTAGGGGTCCCTGTCCGTTGGCAACATATTAATCACTCAAACCTTTGTCCTTGAGTGGTGGCAATGCTGTAGCTCCCGGGTTATTTCTCTGATGTGCTGAGCCTTTCATGGCTGCCGCATAGCGCCTTGATCACGTTTACGTGGTATGTCGCGCGTTAAAAAATTTCACCTTATATTATTCTTGTTCGTACTCACGGTTTTTCACATTTCCCTTAAAGGTGCGTGGTTCCGATCGCCTTTGGGACCCCACTGATTACCCGGAAGTAGTATCGAGTGATATCACATGAAAGCCGTATTTTCTTTCTCATTGTCGTCCCTGAAATTTGAGCCCTCAAATCCATTCATCATTCACCCCAATAATATAAACAAAAAAAAAAAAAAAACCCGCCGTTTTAGTGGTTAACGCCTCAATATTATTAGCACAGTGTTGAAAGGGCTTTGCAACATGCATTATGCGCACCCACTCAAAACCGCAAGTTTGGTTCCACGGTACTTGAAATGGGGTGTATGTCAAGTGCCAGGCTCTAATATCAAGTAGAGAACAAAATACCCATAAATCGGAACAAGCACCTTAAGCAGCACTGGACAGATTGAAAAAATAATGCGCCCTCAAGTTCTTTTTTCCAAAATTGACTTATTTGTGCACGGTGTGTGTTAAAGATTTATATACTTGGCTTACACCTGACAACGAATTTTATAAATTGTTCACTCCGTAGTGAATTATTCAGCAGGACGAGGAAAAATGGCGTTTAACACCAGAAAACTTGCCGGAGTTGATTGACATCGCATCCACCTTAAATTTAATGAGTTAAGTACGAGTCTATGCGGTATTCATGTAATAGACATTACGGGGTTCAAGATGATCAACCTCTTCGTGCTGAACCCGGTAACTGATCTTTTCGGGCGACTGATAAATAAATGAGCTACGCTAACATTCTGTTGTCTTTTTAATTCACCGTCTTTTAACTCAATGTTGTCTTTTTTATCCCACTGTATTTTTATTATGTCCCGTCAGAGGACACTATTGATGGCCAGTATGAGTACATGTTGCCTCATTTAGGACACTCATCACGGATGACAAGCCAGAGGGGTGCTCCAACTAAACGTGAAGGTCTCACTAGGGCTAAGATAAACATCATCGAACACCTCACTCACATACGCATAAAGTCACTGGATTCTCCTCCAAGAGAAACCACGCCACTGACAGCTCCATTCTGAACATCTGCGGCTTACACCAGCTGCACACACCAGAGCCACCATTGCTAGTAATCTAGCCCAAATGGAAACAAATTGCAACTCACCTGCAGACTCCCCCCTGGAATGGGCAACGGACCCAAATTGCAGGTGTTCTGTCACCAAATTGTCTACAAGCCACCCAACCATTCGGCTTCAAGCAGACTCTCTACCAAGTTATGGTGCACCTTGCATTACCTGGGTGACCTTTAACAGTAAAGCAATTTAACTGGGACAGGACTACAGGAATACCAACCCTGATGGAGCTAACCTAGAGGATTGGGCTTCAAAATGGGCTAACAACTTTTGCACGACCCAAGCCAACCAGCACAGTTTCTACTCAGGAGGTGAAATAAGCTAAAATCCGACTGCTTTTGCAAACATGGACACCATCCCCCTTCACCGTACTGTTCTCGACACCGCTTTCCGAAAGTCCCAACACGGAACCATCATGTCGCCCAGGAGGGAGAGCCTTGCTAAGCTATTACCAACAAAGCCAGTGAATAGGTGGAACTTCCGCAACCAGAAAGGGACCAGTTCAAAGAACTGGTGGAATTCAGAAGTACCTAACCTCGTGACCACCAAACTCCTCCAACAGGGACAATTCTTACACCCTCCAGCACTTTGTTAACTCTTTATTAATATAGCTAAAGATGACCATCCCACGTATCTGCCGTCGCAGTTTATCCCATCCTGGGCGAGAAGTAAACAATTGACAATGATTCCTGAATTCTGGAAGCCGGGGAAGAAGCTTCGTCCAAGATTCAGACCTTACAAAAACTGCTTGGACAGAAAACGCCCGTTGAGCGCTCGGGAGGAGCTGAGCGGCGACGGGCCAAGGAATCGAATTCTCCCACCGCTGCAGGACGGCCTGGCAGAATATAAACCGCCCTACACGGCCAGCATTTCCAAACCATCGAAATTAAATGTCCAGTGACTGCCAACTCATTGCCTGAGCAAAACTCCCTGCAAATGGTCGTTCAAGAAACATTATCAAGGATCACACTCGCTTGTCGTGAGCCACCGGCGCGTGGACGGGCACTTTCAAATCCTTCTCACTAGAGAGCTTCCCTATGGTCCTATCACACCACCTTTAGTTCGTCTTGGGCACACGCGCCGCCCAGTTGTTAAATTACGGTCAGAAGAAAGTACCACAGTAAGCCACGCGACCTTGGCCAATCTTCACTGCGGTAGGGAGTCACAAGGTTTTCGACGGAACAGCCAGTGGCGGTAGGACGTTCATATAGAAGTCCCATGATGCAAATGAGGTATGCTATTCATTCCGTCAAGCGCTATTTACAACGCCATAAAGCGCATGGCGGAATCAATTGACTACCTATTGCATCAATGGGACTTCTTATGAAACGTTCTACAACGTACACAACAACTTGTTAACATATTCGGACGGTCAAAATAGCTTGATTTGGTTTTTGACCACTGGATATTGACGCAAAATACTTGGCCCTATCGTAACGATTTACGCACCAAAAATATCCAACTTAATTTTGTCTAGTTAGCTGGACTAAGTTTATAATATAGGGTTTATATTTGGAAAAAGACGAAAAAACATGAAATAATACGTGAAAAATCTCACCTTATTAGCTTGGCCTCAATTCTCGATTGCTGTTGTTAAGTCATGCCACACGCCATGCTTACAAAAACTAGTGAGCTAATTGGTCTTTTATGTCAGGAACCATTTCTAACAACAGATCGACCACCTGATTCGTCCGTTTTCGCGATATCAAGTGTGTGATCGCGAAACCGTTTTGTCATTCCTTGTCAAGCTAATAGCAGGAGGCCTTTAACACAGGTTGGATGCTAGGGAGTCCCATGACCGCGTTAGCGCATGTCTAAGATTAGCCGGCCAATTAGCGATGCGGGGAAAACGGAATTGGTGGCGCTGGGTCCCAGCCAGTACAGATTCTATGGGAGGCGTAAATGGTGTTTTGTGATAGCCAACGAAAGAGTGGAAAGGCGAAAAGGCCCATCGGGCCTACTAACATACCAGCAGGAGTTTCACTTGATGCAATGCGGCCCGCGATGTCTTGATTGGCTCCAGGAGTTCACACATGTTGCCTTACCCAACCAGTCCTACCAGATCTGGAGGAGGGCTTACAATCTGCCAACTCCCCAAACCAAAAGGCCTGTCGACAACCCTAAAAACTACCGCCCAATATCACTACTGTGTGTCTCCTTCAAACTCATTGAGAGGATGATCCTGGCCCGGCTGGAGCCCGTCGTCGAACCCCATCTGCCTAACGAACAAGCAGGATTTCGCCGTGGCCAGAGCACTGTCCACCAGATTGTAAAACTCACAAATGATATTGAGGAAAGCTTCGAAAAGCACCGTAAGGCAGGCGTCATCTTGGTGGACCTTACTGCAGCATACGACACCGTGTGGCACCAGGGCCTGACACTCAAGCTTCTCAGGACCATCCCGGATCGTCACCTTGTACAGTTCATAATTATGCAACATGCTTGCAAACCGTAGCTTTATTCTCAAGACCAGGGATGGGCAGAGTAGTCGTCTGCGTCGTCTGAGGAACGGAGTACCACAAAGATCTGATGTACTGGCGCCTATGCTGTTCAACTTGTATATCAGCGACTTACCTCAAACAACATCTACACAATATGGCTACGCCGACGATCTTGCCCTTCTCCATTCGGACAGCAGCTGGACAGAAGTAGAAAGTACACTTACTGCAGATATGGCCCTATTTGCAGCATATCTCAAGACCTGGATACTGAAGCTGAGCGAAGCCAAGACCACCGCTACTGCCTTCCACCTAGACACCAAAGAGGCTCATCGCCAGCTTCAAATCAACCTCAATGGATCGCCTCTACCATACAATCCTACACCAACCTACCTGGGAGTGAAGCTTGACCGGCAGCTTACTTACCGCCAGAACCTCGAGTCCGTATGCGCCAAGGTATCTTCGAGGAATAACCTCCTGTGCCAACTTGCTGGATCCTCATGGGGTGCCAGCCCAACGACTCTACGCATCGCCGCCTTGGCCCTGGTCTACAGCACTGCTGATTATGCCGCCCAGCATGGTGCAACAGCTCTCACACAAAAGAAGCTGGACACATTACTCAACGAGACCTTGAGAACCGTTACTTGTTGCCTACTCCATCTGAATTGTTAGCAGTGCTTTCAGGCATTGTACCTGCAGTACTTCGGAGAGAACACCACTCGCACTAGTGAATAAGGCCCTGCTGGACAACAAGCACCTGCTGCATAACACTGTCAAGGAATCGCACCAACTCGGCAGACAGAGACTGTGCTCTCGCCGACCTTCTGTCGACACGCTGCTAAACTCTCCAGCTCCCCATTCAACATCTGAATACTGCCTGGCTAGATACTCCAAGACCGGATCAAGTCTCTATTACACCTAAGACAGAACTACCACCTGGCAGCAATCTCCCACGCAAGGAATGGGTCACCTTAAACCGGATTCGTACAGGAGTCGGTCGCTTCAACAGCAATATGTACCGATGGGGGCTTCGGCCATCGCCAGCCTGCCAATGTGATTCTCCATCACAGACTGCGGATCACATTCTCAATGAGTGCCCTACCTTTCGCCACCGGTGGACACATATTTCTCAAACCCCAACCAATCAACAGTGAGCTGCCTCCAACGTTTACAACATATTTAGCTGCTGTCTTGTACGTAACAAGACGAGACTTGTATTTTGTTGTTGTGTATTATCAACCCGTTAAACAGCGATAAAATAACTAGGCTGGTTTTTTGCTAAGCGGGTGCGCCTAAGGATTACTATCTTTTTGAAACTATGTCACTTCTTTTATATTCACGATTCATCTTTTGTGAAGAAAAGATTGCGCTTCAAAAATAATATATTAGCTGAAAATAATCCCCATTTTGATCCAAATTTATCTTTAATAATATAAAAACCTGCGCATGGTCTATTTAAAACAATAACAGCACATATTTTGAAGAAGCGCCCCCCAATTTCAAAATTTCAGGATTTATGCAGTTGTGGTGGTATTTGCTTCTCAGTAAATTATACCTGCCGAGTGGTAATGCTGTGAAATGCGTATTTGTTATAAAAAAGCCGATTTATCTAATTAAAAAGCGTTGTCCAATAGCACTACACCCCAACATTAAAGGCTTTAAGGCAAATTATGTTTTGAGCCAAAATCCGCATAATTATCATTAAACATTTGAACATTTAAAGGTCATTTCTACTTTTGCGCTATATTTATCTATTATAGCAACACCAATTAGCACGAGAATCAAGCGTGCTTATTTTAACTGTTCACAAATCTGTGAAAAGTCCGACATCAGCTACGGTTTACCAGTCGTAGGCTTATTGTGTCATGTTTCTGTTTCTCATAAAGATGTAACAGTGGAACCAAACCAGCATACAAACGCCGCCGACGAAAACGATTTCTCATCTATGACTTAACAGCAGCAACATCGTATTCGAATTTGGCCTAGCGTGAATCGTTTCATTAGAGTGAAAGGCAAGACGCCAAAACATTGATCTCGACATTACAAAGGCGATGGCTACGAGGGTCGTCGGAGAATTCACTCTAATACTTAGAGAGTTAACTACAAGTCCTGTGTTGACCCGAATAAATCGGAGCTCACTAACAAGCCACCGTTGCTCATCTATGATGATTGTACTAAGCTAACAAAGACAGCTTTATTAAGGTGATGGCTGCTGAAAGGAAGTATAGTCATAGAAATTCAGCGTCCGCTTATACAGTAAATGTAATTGATTCTTTACGCAGCAGTACGTCCACACCTTTTCTGTTGCTATGGTCTATGGACACTTGGCCATGGCTCCCGGGGAACTATATAATCATTTACACCGGATATGTACTCTACTGTTCCTGTGTTAGAATACATTTTACGCGACTTAAAATAATGACGTAGTATAAAATCTCAAAAACTGCAGTTGAAAGTAGATTAATGCAGCGTCGCTTTAAGCTGTTATAGGGACCTTTCAAGTAAGCAAATTAAGACCGTCGCAGCCGTTCGATTACGACCGGTAGCACAATTGGTTTTTGGTAAGCGAACTTGCCTGCCGCCAAACCTCTCTAGGAACATTGATGAAAATGTGCACTCTATTATACAAAATAGTGAAAGTCACTCTCAAGAGCTGTCTGAGTGACCCATCGCTATTTTGAGTGACAAATTATCTCGACAATCATTCTAATCAGAGCGAATTTTTCACTCTATAATTAGGATTGTTCCCTCAGTTTCTATTATTAACGTGTGCACTTTCATCTTTTGCATTAGGAGCACGACCACACTATCAATATAAGTTTATCTCGGATGATGCGAATCAGCGTATTCAATATACGCCTAGCTCTGAATGTTGTATGAGTATGATGCTGATAGTTCACCGGAAACGCACATGCTCTCGCATTCGCAGTGCAAGGCTTACATTATCGAATTCATACTGATATGGTTACAAATCGCCGGTGAATGCATAACACCAATCGTAAGTGTTATTTCTTTGTCGAAATTGAGCGGTTTTTGGGAATTCTTGAAAGAGAGCGTATTTACGCATAATTTAACTATGTGTGAAGATATATTAAGTCGATTAAAAAAAAAAATAATGCATGTGCAATGCGTTTTTTGCGCTTTGTTTTGTGCCATTGATTTTTTTTTATTTTCGTGCAAGACCAACGCCAGGTGGGTATATACTTAACGGTTGGTCTTACATTAAAACATTTATTACCCATGTTCAGTGCAAGACATAACGTAAGTGTGCACATTACGTGGTCTATGCATTAACTTTTCCCTTTTCGGTGATGAAAAACCAACGTCAAGTGCCACCTACATTACCTTGTTATGCACTAAAAGAATACAAGATGCTTTAATGCAAAACAAAATCTACATAATATGCCACTTACGTAGGGTCTTGCAGTCACAAGAAAATAATCGATCTCACCTTACCGTTCTCTTCTTTGAAAATACATATTTTAAACATTTATCTCGCATTACCTGGTATTATTATGGCACCCCCTGCTTATCAGAGTAATACGCAGTTGATCATTTCCTAATGTGGGATGCACCCATATATCGGATGATACACATTAATGTATCTTTGAAGTATCAAATGTGTTATATGGTTTTACCCTAAAACAATTATATCAATATATATATATATATATTAATATGAGATTATATAATATATAAGAGTAATTATATATATATAGATATATATATATATATATATATATATATATATATACTGTTGCTTGGGAATGATGTGCTGGTTAGACAGGTTCCATTGCGGGTCCATATCTTACAGCGTTGCGTTGTCAGTTACAAATCTGTGGTTGCGTGTTCCGCTTTGTTGAGAACACGTTTGTTGTGCTCGATGAGATAATTTGTTCGGACATTAGCATCCATACAGCTATACTAGCTTAAGTCACCGTGCTTCGGTATTAACAGTTGATGCGATTTTGAGGTGCGTCAGCGTGGGAGAGGATGCTCAAAATGATATGCGAATTTTGAATTATCTTGCCCCAAGTTTGTTTTCACAGTGTCACTCATAAGGCGATTTGACCGTCACCTGATTTATATCTAGCAGTATTTGGCGTTCACACTTCCGTATTAAGATGGTAGATATTGTATCCTATTTGTTGACGATGCGAGAGAGACCGAGAGAGAGAGGAGGAGAGAGGATGAGAAGAGAGATGATGAGAAGGATTGAGGGAGAGAGAGAGAGGAATAAGATAGGTGGGACGAGGAAGGGGAAGAGAGAGATGAGGCGAGATGATGGAGAAGAGAGAGAGAGAGAAGAGTAGACGAGAGGAGGAGAGAGATGACTATGAACCTCCGATCGAGCAGAGAGTGAAAACCATGAGTGTTACGACTGACCTCTATTGAGAAATTTGAAATGATCTTTTGATGCAGGCACGTTGCCCCAGAGCAGACACTACACCACACTAACATCAACCTTTCCCCCCTTTTTACCCTTTAAACCACCTCCGTCTTCCTTTATACCTTTTTCACACACCTCCTCCCATCTCTATTTTTACATTCATCCCCACGCATTTTATATCGATATTATATATATATATATATATATATATGAAAAAAAGGTTTTCCGTAACATTTACGGAAAATCTGTTTTAGAAACATATTAAAAAAAAACAAAAACATAAAAATGTTAATTTACGGAAATATATTCAAAAATTTCTGGCAGCTAAATTTCCGGACTGTTTTAGTCCGTAAATTTTAAATTACGAAATTCTGGTTTAAAATACACATTTTTATTCCATAATATGAGACAAATTTGCTGTTAAACTACTGTGCCAAAGTTCGTTAATTGACAGAAATTCCGTAGAAGGTACCCTGAAGATGAGCGGGAAGAGGCTGGCCGGCCAGTAAATGTCCGGAAACGGGAAAGAAAAGCGGGCAGAAAAGCGATGAGAGAGAGAGAGAGAGAGGAGAGAGATGAGATAGAGAGAGGAGAGAGAGTAGAGAGAGAGAAAGGGAGATCATTCTAAATCTATACTTATTAAATATATATAATATAGTAATATATATATATATATATATATATAAATCATATATTAATATAGAGATATATATATTAAAACTTATCCATATGCCAGTTGTGTGCAACCCTCCGTGTGTAAATGGGGAATGTATTTCATGACAACATCACTAGCGCAATGCTCCGCCAACTTTTACAGGTTCTTTATGCCAGACCGTGTAGTTTAAGTTATCCACAATCCTAAAATGGATGACCTGCAAAGCTATGCAATAACGCTTGTAAACCTTCAACGTGTTCATCCAAAAATGTCGAACAGGTTTAGTAGCTATTGGAATGCAAGTAATTGTTTCGAGTATTAATTAAACATGTTAAATATGTAAACACTTGAGCATCAACAGTTATACGATACCTGTTAGATTTTAAACAGTTAGATTATGAGGCGTTTAAATATTAGGCATATTTGCTACTTAAAAAATATGGCTGCAAATAGGGTTTATAAAGCGTGTTTATTTCAATTGTTATTCTTTTACAGTGATTATTACACGAGGAGCTGTTACGTCATATTACCGACCTTTAAAATATGGTTATCCTGGTAATTATCAATTAACACTCTAGCGGTACTACTCAAGTTATTTAGCATATAAGAAGTTACTACTTAGTAACTTAAAATAGTCGATGAATATGTTTATTGAAACGGAGTGTCGCATGCGTTTTAGGCTGTCGCGATTGTACCTATTGACACTTAAGTGAATAAGGTCACTCCGATGGATGCATAGCTCAAATGTAAATCGTAAATTGTGCCGGCCGCAGCGCAGTGTCCATTTCTCTTTCTTTGGCGTTGGGGCCTAGTGCCAGAGGGGGCTTCGCACTCCTTCCCACAACAGTTTTACATTAACCAGCATTGGTCCGCTCATTGACAGGGTAACCCGGTACCATTTATACTACTGGTTGGAGCAGAAGCAAGCGAGGTAAATGCCTTGCACAAACACTTGGCGACAGCGGGCTGGCTCGAACCACAACCTTATGCTCATAAGATGCCGCCGAACAGCTGCACCATCAAGGGTCCCCTTATGCTTGGTTACATAAGGGTGTCCACTTCTATCCTCTGAAAACCATTTTGCAATGGATTTTTATATACCAAAAACAACTGGTAGTGATGGGCTTACATCAAACCACCAATAGCAGACAAAAAATCGGGTTTATCAAATTACAAATGACGTCAAAATGAAAAATCCGCTTTTCCGAAGGACCTTTCCATAAAATTGGCTCATAATACTAGGACTTAAATACAGTTACATTGCTGAAGTAACAAATCGAAAGAGTTACTCCAGTACGATAAAAGAGGTAAACATATTTTGAATACCAAAATGCTCCGGAATAAAAACGGGTCATCAAAACAAACTGGTGCCCAGCGACGTTTTAATGCCAGCTGTATTGAACGTCTTTATAAGGATATGATGAACATTCGGATTCAACAAAATACTCTGGAAAACTTCGATTTGAAAAGGCTTAAAGTGTTACTTGTAATGAAAAACTCTATCATGATTAGTAGATTAAGGTTCATACGTAGTAGCTCCACGTTATGGTGGTATCGGCTTGGTTTGCGTCGTCCACGCACAGCGCGAAGGTACCTAGTGTTTGTCAAAGACGCCTTAACACTTTCGCCGCCAATCATGACAGTGTCGACCGCAGAGCGAAAGGCCGAACGAAGCGAGGCGTCTGCGCAAATCGGTAAACCTTTGTGCAAGCATAATGCGCTATTTTCCTGAATTTAGACAGCCAGTACACGCGCAATAGCTAGCCAGTAAGGTTCTACAGCAACGCCTGTTAAACATTAGATATGTTTGTTTGTTTGTTTTCAGCTATCAAATCGATAGGAGCTTCGTTCACAATTATTGAAAGTCCACCAGACACCCCAATTGTTTTTATAGATGACTTCTATGATCCAACATCTGTTGCTTATCTGATATTGGTTGCAGATGTTGAACAACAAGTATGTTTATTCTCTAGCATTTAGCTGTTCCGTTATGGTTTAAAGGACATCGCCGGATAAGGAAAGGACGCCCTCTATAGTTTTTAAGAGAACGGGATTAATTTGAAAACGTTCCCATTCAAAAGCGACATTTACCTCTTGCTCGTTTTAAAAAAAAATAACACTTTACATAAATTTAAACAAAATCGCTTTATGTATATAAAATTATAATACATGCTTCAATGTGTAATTGTGATTTCCATAAATGATCCCCTGCAGCCACAACGCTGCTTTGCAAGCATATTAATTAATAACATATATATGAGTGGCATTGTCGTTCGGTGGAGACTTCATCTTCGCATATTTGTTTTCTGGGTGGATGCACGCTAAATAAAATTTGCCAAAACAACAACCTCCTTTTACATACATGTCATACCACATAGAGGTAACCTACTTATGAAATAAACAGCGCGCCATCATTTCAAATGACTTGTCTAGGCCATGCCACTATGAGCTAGTAAAATCTCAATTCCAATGGCACAGTTCAGTAGCTTTCATTCACTAATGTATTTATAAAATACACCCCTTGGTTTTTGGGTATGATATATGATACCCAGATCACACAAGGTTAGTTCATGTCAATGCATGTACAAGTGCAATGCACTGAACTGTGTCCCTGGTTGATGAGCATATTGTAACTCATAGTGATGGCTTATCATTAAGGTGAGGCCATTTTGTTGCCTTCCAGAGTTGCTTGGTGAAAAGACTATTATGTAATCCAAGTCTTAGCACTCATTGCACTACATCCACTAACGCTTATAGGGATTTGGGTACTTTTCATAAAAGACTGCCTCACGTAGCCTCTTTGTAGCTTAAGAACAAAAAAGGTCCATTTAGGCATCACTTACAGGTTCCATAACAAAGGGGAGTTATGCAACGACTTTCTGTTTCTTAATTTAAGTCATAAATGGTCATTGAAATGGAGGCATGCTCTAATCTTTGCTTTTTTCAGACAACTTGCCTCTGAAGTTTCTTAGACTCTTCATATTTTTCTCGATGCAAGTTTATCTTGGGGATATAAAACACCTTGCGTACACAATAAAACGGTTGTAAAATACAAACTCAAAAATTGATGAAATATAACTGTGATGATTATAGAAGGCCGCTTACTCTCCTTATCCGGCGATGTCCTTTCAATGGGTACACAAAAATAACATAAAACATGATATCTTACTCATAAAAAAACACTTAGTATTGTATGTTGTCTGTCTGGCTATGCGTTGTGCCGTACTTTGTTGTATCGATCTGATACTTAGCATGATGATTCGTGCAACATTCGCGGTCACCAGTTTTATAGATCGTTTCATTGTTACAGAAACGATAATCATTATAATAATTCTTGAAATGCTTTGAGTGTCGAAGAAATTGACACTATTCAATGTCTTGATTTAGTTATATCGGTTGCTTTAAAACGAGGTCAGGTTGTTTAGACATTCTCATTTTTTACTTTGTTTTTGTATTTAGATGACGGGCTTTCTTTTTTGCCTTGTCTCTATGTTTGTGTGACGGTTGTCGTGAACGGAATAAATTGCAATATCATTTCGGGGAAATAAAATGCAATACTATATTAGGCCAAAAAAAGTTGTTTCCAGTATGTAAAAACCTAAATACGAAATGCATTTTTAAAATTTATTTTTAAAGGATTTCCTCAGAAATGGCTCAACGGGCCAAACGGTAAGTCACTACGGTTGCAAACCATAGTTGACTGTCAATTTTTTAATTTATAAAACAAAAATATAGATTTGGGATAACTTATATTTTCTATCTCTGAAGTATTTGTGTCTACAAAATTACAGATTTCCTCGTAAATCAAATAAAACCACAGAAATGTTGTAAATAAAGCCTCCAAAATCAAAATACCCACGGTCTACTGGAAACATTGTTTTTCTGGTTGCCTTACGCTTTAGTCCGTAATATGTTAATTAGGTCGAGGGGTTGTCTCTAAGGTCATGGTCCGATTTTTCATGTTGTGTTCTCTCTTAAATGGATGCATATCACCAAAACATGTGATTACAAATTTTGATATAAAATTGGACCGATTAAGCCTAAATTAATTGGTCGAGCTATGAGTTGCAAAAATACTGGGCGAGACGCAGTGGGCGTAAATCATCAAATTTTATCATTATCATCTTTTGGATCCGATATTTTCACACACTTGGACTCCTCAAAAAAATGATAATGAGTTAAATAGGTTCACCTGTTTAGATTGTTGAAGCTAATGTCTACTAAATTCCCCCGTGGGACAGTGTGTGTTAAAGTGTTCTACTAGGATTTAAGATGTTTTATTCATATTTTTACAAGGGAATAGTTCCCGGACCTTAAACATGTTAAATACCATGAATATCACTGGGGTAATGAGAAAAAAAAAAAAAAAAAAAAAAACATAAATTTTCTTCTGATACCAACATTTCAATTTCGTTGGAGTAAAATGGGGGACACGGTTGTCGTCAAAATGAGCAACTTTTTTCTGTTAGTCCGTCACCCGTACATGCACACACATGCACACACACACCCTCACATACATACACGCACCCCCGCCTTTTGAAAAATGTTTAATTCTCGTATCCCGCCCCTTAAAATGTATCTGTTAATATTATCTGAGATAAATGCATTTGGTTTGTGACCAAAAGATTCTTCATTGTCGTCTGTTTTTCATCTGCAGCTCATCTCGGCGTTCAGCTCTTTACCTGGATTCGAATCGGTGGATATTTTGGGTTTTTATCCTGGCAGTGTAAGAGTAGATTATGTTGTCAATTTGCTACTGATTCCGATACTAATATAGGCGACGTCAGTAACATGTTCAATGAAGTAGTTGATGAAAGCGGTTTACTAGGCGATTCTGACCTGAAATTAAGCCCAACTGACATCGGTAAGTTCAGTACTTTGTTATAACTGGGTTATTCCATAGTGTTAAAGGGGTATGACAAGATTTAAGTCTATAAATTGTTCATCTTGATAGAACGGCCTTCACCCCAAAACCCCATCTGTAAAGTTTCGCGCCGATATTTCAACCCGTTTTTAAGTGAGAGCTAAAAACGTGATTTTGTAATCCCTATAGAGTACTGTGTAAAATTAATATGGTCGACCAAAATGGGGCATATTTTCGCTCCTGCATTAGGCTGACATTACTATTTTCGGGAAAACAAACGCGCGAGGTAATGAGCCTCGCAAGGGTTCTTGGCCGCTGACTGCAAAGCAAACATCCTTTACCCAAGGATTCAGGAAAGGTAACGTTGAAACTGAGGAAGAAATCACCTTTCTATTGCTTTTTGTTTGACGACAAACGGAGCTTCCGTTCAAAAGTTATGATCGAAAGGGTAGGCCGAAATCCAGCATGGCAACATGTTGAGGCTTTCGTCCAACAGTGGACAGACAAAAGGCTGATGATGATATTTAAGAAATGCTATTTTACTTTTATTATCAATTAGAAAATTAGTGCTTCAATTTTCACTAATAATTGTGGAAACTAGAGATCAAAAGCTTATTTACTTTTTGAGATATGATTATTAAGTGGAAAAAATTAAATAAGAAATATGATAAGTGATTTCAGTTTGCGGAGTTACATTTTCGATCATAACTTTTGAACGGAAGCTCCGTTTGTCGTCAAACAAAAAGCAATAGAAAGGTGATTTCTTCCTCAAATTCAATTTGTAGATTTTATTTTTTAGCCCTCTGAAGGGGTAACTCCACCTTAAGTCTATAAATGTTTCATCTTGACAGAATGGTCTTCACCCAAAAATATATTTTAACCCGTTTTGAAGTGAGAGCTAAAAACATGATTTTGTAATCCCCATAGATTACTGTGTAAAATTATTATTGGTCGACCAAAATGGGGCATATTTTCACTCATAATATCCAAAGCAAACATCCTTTACCCAAGGATTCAGGAAAGGTATAGTTTGTACTATCTACAACGTAAAGTTTAAGTGTTATGAACTAATCAATAAAAAGGGTCAATTTCAGTTGTACAGGGGTCAAATTTTTAAGTTGCTTAAGAAAGTAGGGGGGAAACAAGGTCAAGTCCCATTGAATGCAATGGACGTTGACCTTCTTTTCCCCCTACATCGGTAACTAAGTATTTTAGACAGTCAAAACTATTCCTTATTTTAATCCTATGAACTCTGTCAATAATTTGCACAATTTTTTATCTAAATCGGAGCAACTTTAAAATTTGAACCCTGTACAACTGAAATTGACCCGTTTTATTGATTTTGGCTGTTTTTAGCCTATAACTTTTACACTTTACGTTGTAGATAGTACAAACTATACCTTAAGATTCCAGAATCCTTGTGGTTAGACAAATAACATGGGTATACTTTACAGCACGATTGGATCAATTTAAAAATTTGACCCCTGTACAAACTTTGTCTTGGCCTCTTCTCATTAAGGCACCATTTGTAGCACTTAAGAATTATGTTTCAGGGGTCATTGTCAGTCTGTCTACATATTTAATCACTCAAAACTTTGTACTTGAGATGTGTTACAAATGTATGCTAGCTCCCGGGTTAAATGAATTTGAAGGCTGAAATTTCAGGACAACACCAAGAAAACGCCCTTTCATTATTAACTTGATAATACTTACGAGTAAGACATGCGGGTCACAAAGACGATCGTAACAAGGACCAAGTAAACTACTGCAAAGTATTTTTATGCAGGCGTCCACATTGGGCGGTGTTTCCGTAAATTGACCCCCAACACGCCAACACCTACGAATTCCGCAATCTTTTCGCAAATGAGCATGCCGTTCATTCCCTGAGGCGCTGAATTCGTAAGTGTAACGCTTCAACACTGGGCCTAGCTGAAATTCAGGATCAGATTAAACATGTTAATAGACCATAAATGCAATATTCTTGACACTTTGATTTATAGATTGCCCGGATAACTACTGTCAAAACAGAGGCGAGTGTATGACATCAGATTCGGGATATTTCTGCGAGTAAGTCATGCCAAAAGGACATTATAGTTATTATTTAATGTAACATATCTCTGGTCAGATTTTCATTCGTTTTAGCATACCTATGGCGTGCGCAGGATTTGGAAAAGAATAAGGAGAATCGGATTCATGGGAGTTATGTCAAGTAGAGCCCTTCAGCGGCGGATCTAGCTTTTTGGAAAGGGAGAGGCGGGTGGGAGTATGAGGTGCAACCTCCCGGCGGATTTGGAAGGGGCATAGCTCCAGTCGTGGGGGGAAAGCCCGGGGGTGCAAGGGGGCGAAGGCCTCTTGAAGCCAAAGCACTTTGAAAATGAAATGCTAATTTTTTATGGCGAGTTGAATAGCACCAACAGGTTGGACCTAACCATGGGTAATTTCACTCGAATGAGGTTTCTCATTGGCTTTTTTATTTATTTATTTATTTTTGTTTTGGAAAAATAGTACAGAATGCTGTAGTGGCCAAGCGTAAAAAACATATTTGTCAAGAAATAACGATTTTATGCATTGATTGCTAATAAAAGTCGCGATACGACTTTTTCAAGTATAGAAACAGTCGTAAATGATATCTTCAAGAGCGCTTTAAAGTGCTTAAGTGTCTCACAAAGACCAGTAATATAAGATGTTGATATGACCTTACACTATGTTGTAGCTTATGAAACACAAAAAAATGTTTTTCTGGTTAAATTAAAGCGTAATAGTAGTCGCATCTGTTATTAACTTCGTGTGCAATGGAGTTGTTGGTATTTTTTTAATTACAAAGATAACGTCAATTTTATAGATAGGACACTGCTGATTTCCGAAAATCTTATTTATCAATTAATAAACAGTATCATCATATTTACCAATATAAAAAGTGTTTTCCACCAACTTTATCTAGGTTTTCTGATGAGAACTTTACTTTATTATAGATTCATTTAGTTTATCAAATAAAGTTTATGGAATTACCGGAGGATTGACACGTCGTATTCGCCCTTCCCTGCCAGTTTTAATGCATCTTCACATCTGTTGGTTTAAACAAAGTCTTCCAAACTTAGCGGTTAATAACTGTTTGCACGCGAGTGCTAAGCTCATTCGGCAAAATTCGCTTTTTCTGCCTTTATAAAATTCTTCATAACATTTCTACACTGTACCTTGTTATTTTGAAATTGGTACAAGTAGTCGTTAGGTCTATTGTTCGTTCGTGGATACGGAAAATGTTAATTGTAAGATATAATTTATGGTTCATATATGTCAAAACAGATTTTATTATTTTTAAAAAGTACATTTTATCTTGTTCAATTTTCAAATGTGTAAAGGATGGTTGGGATGGATAGTAAGCAGGCTTCCCGGTAGCAAAAATCCATTCATTTAGGTGGCACACACAAGGGATATACGTTTGCTTACCAGATATTACCGCATAACTATGTACTACTAATAAGTCGACTTATCCTCAATAATAATAATAATAATAATAATGGACATTATAAAGCGCCAGACTCCGGCCCGAAGGTCGCTCTCTGCGCTGTTGCCTAATTATTATTACGCTGCCATCAGGAAATCGTAGCATCATTTCGCCTATGTGCCTGGTTTTCATGAACTTTCTGCTGGAAATAAGGATGTCTGCTGGAAAATAACCCTACGAATTCAGAAACCGTTTCCGGTCATAAACATGCGTGATAAATGGGAATATGAATATACTTCGAAGGTCAGAAGACCTGAAAGACTACCGCACATTTGATGACCTTGTATTATGAGCACTATTTACAAGTTATATTTCTTATCAAAACAATTACATGAATGTTCCTGAAGTGTCTTTGTAATCTACTTGTCCAATTTGACATCTTCACTCAAAATGCTTCATCATTCATTTGGATATAGTTTTCATTTTAACACCTCAAATCATGCATCATTATTTATGATACCGGTAATGATTGTTTCAATTAAAGGGGTCCATGCAATGCTACAATCCTAATTTCTAGCTAATTCTCTTCACTTAAAAGGCTAATGCTTATAGACGGGTATGTATGCTATGACTACAACTACAACTTATACAGTGTGAGTCAAAAATAGGAAACCGGATGATTATGTGTATATCTCAAAAAGTAATTGAGCTTGATAAAGAAAGTTTTACATATTCGAAACAAGCATGTTCATTAGAAAAAAAAGAACCACCGAATTATCATTCCTACCATTGTTTATGAACCCATTTATCCAGCTGTCCACGGAATGCTGAATGCTTTGAATATGTGCGAATACCTGGGATTTATTGGGTCATTGAAATGTATGGTATCTGGCAGTCCTTCGTCTTTCTGGTGCTTCATGTTGTCGTTTCCTGATGGTTCCATAGTCATGGATTTCCTGACCATCTGCTATAATAACTTTTTTGCCACGGTGTAACGGTTTGCTTGCGAAACTGCAGGCAAACTGTCCTCCTGAGCCCTCAACGGGAGAATGGTCGCAAGTAGGTTCAACAAAAACGCTTGTTGTACTCTGGCTATGGAGGGGCCATGATACCTTTCCACCAAGAAGCCATGTTAGTTTTTCAAATATATTCATATTTGTTATTTATTCATTATGATTTTGTGCAGACATGCTAATCTGTTTTGGAACTCGCGGTTTTAAATCTCATGTAATTTCAATGACCAGTCATTTACCAGGTACTCACACATATTCAAAAGCATCAGCATCCGTGGACAGTGGATAAATGGTTATTTCGGCAAAAACCGGCATAAAATGGTTAGGAATATGATGGAATTTGTGGTTATTTTGTTCTAATGAGCGGGAAAGAAACATGCTTGTTTCGAATTTGTAAAACTTTTTTATACACGTCAATTAGTTTTTTGGATAAAAAAAGAACAATCACGGTCCATTATTCTTTTTGATCACACTTGTAGATGTCCATTTTTATTATGAATTTGACTCAGAAGAACTTTGATGGCAAACTATTCAAGATTAGGGGTACTTCGAAAGCATGCTACGAACAATTACTGATTAAGGTCCTTGATCGGGACTTCCTGTATGCCGTTTTTTTACTAATTTCGTTTGTTTGTAAAAAGTCAGTGCAGAACAACGGTTTGGATTTGATCCTGTTGAACAGAGTTCGGCCATATTCTTTCATATCAGTGGCGGAGGAAAATATTGATAAATGAATTTGAATATCTCTCCAACAATTTGTAATCAGTATCAGCACATGCCATTATTTCTTTTAGTATCTTGCCTAAACGTAACATATGCGTTTTATCCGAATAAAACCATCTTCGCTTTCAACAGTTTGGCCTAGGGTGCTGCTTTTTGTGAAGCGTACGAGGATAGACGTAATAGACATGTTATTCGCTTTACAGTACAGTACGAGTGCGTATCGTGACAAATAGCCAGGGGCTTTGTAGCTAGCGGTTCGGTAACGGAGAGATCTGTTATTACACGTTTTGTTATTTTCATAAAAGGAGCTATTTTTATTATTTTTTGCAATTAAACACGTCATCCACCTTTTGGGATATAATGAAATAAAATTCTAACATTTTTGGACGATAATTATCATGTTTAGATATCGTATCTGTAGTACTATGTGTCTTAAATGACACATCATCCTCGGCCACGTTAACATTTGTTTTGTATCCTTGAAACTATACTAGTTGTCATGTCGGATAATATGGTGCTTCAGTGTTTAACTTTTCTGTTGTCGTTCCCGGTGTGATGGGATTATGACCAAGGACGATAGATTCAGGTAGGCTTTCATCCCTTGTTTGGAATTGCACAAAGAAGTAGAACTAATGATTGATTTTTTTTAAATTTTAACGTTATGGTCTGAGAGAACACCATAACACCAAATGCATGAACATAGTATCGAAAAAAGGAGAATTAACTTGACCAAAGTGATTTCCTTTTCCCTCGGACACAAATATAATAATAATAATAACCACAAAATAATAAAATTATAATAATTACTTATAACTAATACTTAAGGGGAAATTTAGCTAAAGTTGAAATTATTTCATAGGTTATAATAAGCTCTTACTATTAAATTTAAGATCATATCTTTGTTATTTTAGTGGATAACCCTTAATTGGCATATAAAATTATATTTCATATCCTTTGTTATCCAAAACGGAATATATAAATAAAACCGCAATACAAAGGAAAACGTTGAGGTGGAACCGTAATTCTTGTCCGTAAACCAAAAAAAGGAAAAAAAGAAAAAAAATCCTCAAATTTATATAATAAACAGATTTTAATATGATTTTAAGCAGATGGGTCAAGAATTTGGTATGTCCAGAAACAATCACAATTCAATGAGATTACTTATCAAATAAGACATTACGGTCTTACAGATCACTTTAAATATGTCCTCAATTAAAAGATTGGTTGCAGTTAAACGATGCAGTAAAACGACGCAGTAATAGTATTCATAATACCTAAATATACATGTAGATATTACCACATCATCAAGTACAAATATAGCCTAGCACTGGCAAATTGGGTCTGGGACATTTACTCGACAGGGAAAGATTTTTTTCCATCTCAAGTTAGAAGTTTTATACGCACGTTTAAAATTTCCAGAATCAGATAAAACTGTTTGTTTTGTCATGCAGATTTCAAGCAAACCACTTGCAGGTTATGTTAGCATATCCATGCCATATAAATGTTGCTGCTTATCTATTTAAGGCTATGAGCTAGCCTTATCGTTGCTGATTTTTAACAAATGTTTGCCCTCATAGGTGAAAAAAATCACTTAATGTGATGCAGATAGTACCTCGTGGTATTATTGGTTCAAGAATTTGGTTTGTCCAAAACATAATCACAATTCAATAATATTACGCTCAATATTAAGATTTTACTGTCTTACAGTTAACTTATTTCGATTAAAAGAATGGGTGCAGTTAAACTATGGCACAGCGAAGGTTCCAAAATAACAGCATGCAAAGTATAAAATCCGCAGTATATAATCCATGGGCGTCTTCTTAGTCGTGAAATAATTTGTCCAGCAGTCAAGACGACGGGATTTTTCCCTCGACGACACTAATTATTTCGCAGCAACTCTATAGTCCAAGAGATACCGTCAAAAGTCTGCGTCGTAAAGGTTCACCGTTTCGGACCAAAACGGGAATCCTTTTTGATTCCATATCTGAAGCTAATTTGCATCAACGATGACAGCGACAGTTCAGCTTTTCAAGCTCCTGTGGTAGCCAAAATACAATCTTGCACTATGTACTACATGGATCTTACCAATATTGAAGATTCATAACATAACTATAAACTTGTAGTACTGGTCTGGTGTCAAGGGTCCTCTCCAGTAATATCTCTACTTATATAACTAATTAAGACACACTGTAGTCTGTCCCAAAGTTTTAAAAATAACAACTAAATAACAACTAAAAACAGTCAAACAAACCCCCTGTAAAACAGCCATGATACAACGACACACACGTGAGTTAAGATACACGGTAGGGTGTCCACCAAGTTTTAAAACTAACAACTAAATAAAACACCAAAAACAGTTCAAAAACCCCATTAAAACAGCAATGCTACAAAGGACCACACGTGAGTAAATTAACAGAAACAAACTCCCTTTGTTTGACACGGTTTGACGAGAAATAGCATAGGTGGCAGTATCATCAAATAACAATTAACCGCTAGCAATACACAAACAGAGCATGTATTTCAACCCACAAAAGTATAGTGGCCACATTGTGCAACATATGAAATAAGAAACGGAAAACGATGAATTAGAAGTACTTTCAAGCGGTCACTTATATTGATTATTAGTGGAAACTGCGAAACTCTTACAAAGTGGTCTCACAGACATACAGCCTTTATTACGAAATGGAAAGTAGCCAAACTTAATATATAATTTCAGATTATCCTCCTGTTGTGCCTTTTAGTGATAATATTGAAGATAGTTCACTCTATGCAAAGAAAAAATACGTTTAACGGGATTCTTGTTGGTCACCATCAATACTGAACCATCACTATCATTCCAACAAATTTGCGAGGTATCATATAAGCTTCTCTCGTGGCCGAGCGGTCTAAGCGTTGGACGTTATAGATTGTATTTGGGATAGTCTTCTTGTTGTCGCGTCGAGTCCCAGCGGGAGCCCACGACTTTCAGAACAACACATTAAAATTACAACGAGAGTAAGGATCATTTTCTTTACTTACGGGCACCTTGGCCATTGAAGTTTATTTGGACGGAAGTATGAATTCATCTATAGTTCAAACATTCCAAATCTTTATTATAGATGTATTTCGCAGTATTCAGTTATTGTCAAGATCAGGCAACATCAAGAGTTTGGGGGCAGTTTGATTTACATTAAATGCACTTATGTAAAAATAACAAATGGGATTTAAAAAAAGAATATATCAAAACCTGGATTAGGACGGAAATGAGACCACAATTTATAAATAATCAAGTTGATTTTTAAAAAAAACGAAACCATTGTAGGGAATGTAAATCCAGTGAAACTTTATCAAGAAAGAGAACGAGCTTACAAATAATCGAGAAAAAGTATGCGAGCAGTTCGTTTCAAGCAAACAAATCATTGTGATTATGTGACACATTTCATGAGCCAAGATATGAATTAAGAAAACGCAAACGACGAGTTAGAAATATTTTCAAACGGTTATTTAAACGATTAATAGTGGACAAATAGGAAGCTTAAAAAACGTCTCACAGACCTAAAGCCTTTATTACGAATGAAATGGGAAATTTGACATTAATTATATAGCTCATCATAACTTTATAACTGAGGGAGATAAAAAATGTCAAAAAAGCATGAACGTTTTAAGTATACTAGTATATATAATTATCAAATTTTCATAGTCCATGGACTTCTGCTCTTCATTTCAGTATCAATGTTAAAAAGCAACATAGACAACGAAACAATTACCTGAAGAACCGGAAAAAAAACGCAATACGACTTTGAATCTAATTAAAACAATGTTCAATTCATGAAATTTTACTACTTTAGATTGAGATAAAATTCACGAGTGTGATTAATAAAGTATTCACTAATGTTCAAGATGAACACTTGCTTTACTTAATAGTAAATAAACATATCAAGTTCCAGGTCGGACAGCGATACTACATTACAACCGTATGTATAATCACACACACTCAACTAAGTGTATAAACTGTCGCAGAAACAGGATTTCTGTTAATTGACCAACTGGATACTTGCACAGCTATTTAATGTTCACAAAATAAAGGAAATCTACCAAAAAAAAAAACGTTGGCAACGTAAAAAAAACCCAAGTTTTAAAAAGAGTAGAGCCATATAAAGTTTTTTTTTAATCAATCTAAAGATAGCACCAAGTATACTAAAGTGCGGCGGCCCAATTGGCAAAAAACTTGGTCCCATTTCTTCTACAAGCAAAAGAAAAATGCCCCCTTCCCACTCTCAGCCTCCATACGGGCCTAAATATAAATTTATAGCGAGCTCGAGCGAAGCTCTTGTAGAACTAACGCGTAACACGTATGAAGCTATTGAAAATCTATAGTCTGACAGGTTTAAAAAATACCGGGACCCTCATTGGTCCCCCTTTCGTTCTATCATTAACTCCTCGGCGTATAAATCGCGGGAACTAACTGGAATTCGCCATTTTTAAAAAAGTGTAATTAATTTTGAGTCCGATTTTCAACAAAAACAGTATTATAATACTCCATTCGTTGGATATTTGTTTTCTCGAAAAATTTAGTTTTTAATGTACTTGTTTTCTAACATTAAACCTATGATATGTTGTTCTGATGTTTTAAAATTCATGCTTGGAATAATGAAACAAATGACGCAATAAATGTGCTAGCGGCCGATGTCAATGACGTTTAAATTCTGAAACCGTGTTTGTACCAGTGCTTGTAAGCGGTGTAATCTTAACCAGGGCCGTATACTCTTAAACACTGCGGTGCAAATCGATCGTTCTTATCATACATAGCAGGGCAGCATCACCACACAGATTGGCTGGCGAGGCGAATTTTTCTTCATGAATTTTACTATTCTTCAAATGATTGTTGGGATTATCAATAATTTAGTGTTCCAATTTATATTTTTTTTCCGAATTGGAATTCAAGGGTCAGGGTGGCATTGGTCTGCTCTGTCCGAGTTGCTCTGACTAGACACTCATAATTGGGTGGGATTGTGGTCGGTACTAGGTCAGAGGAATAATTATATAGCTATTACGGGGTCCATCCACATTTTAAAATGGCATTTACTCACCTTGACCTACAATCCCTACCAAATGGTCACTGATTCGTATTAAAACGGATGTGCAGTAATGTCAATGTACTTTATGAGGATGTTTGGGTCAATAAATGGCGCAAAAATGGAAGAAAGTGAAGCATGAAGTATACTAAAATTTGCCTTTAGGCCCTATTACAATTCTACATCGAAACCTTGTAGAAAACTGTTTTATAATACCTCAGTATTGCTTTATTTTTGTCCTAATAATTATATATTCATGATAATAACACCCAGGGGACCGGAATATACCAATAGGAGGTCGGGAAGTGAATTATTTTAAAACTTTTATTCCCTACAGGGGTTTGCGTCGGAAAAACCCCGCGATATCTATATACTTAGTTTCATGGCTATGACGTGTCAAACTAGGTATACGTCATCGGGAATCGGAAACCGATAAGCAAACATGGCAAATTGGCAAATGAATTCGCTATGTTCTATTGTCATTTGTGGAACATTTGTAGTTGTTGAGTATGACAGTTAGTAATTTACAGAGTATAAAGCCTAGCTCTTTCTGATCCATGTCATAACTTAGGACTACCTAAACAGGCCGGCAGTTCATGTGAGTTAAGGCTTGTTAGGAAAGGTGTTAATCATTAATCTCCCCTTTTTAGGTGCGATTATATTTTACACACATCAACTGCTGGCCTAAATGCCTAGCATGCCTAGCTAGGCTAGTGGCCTAGGAGGCTAGGCTGGCTAGGCAGGACCTAGGCTAGGCTGGAATTGCTCATATTAACATTTAACATGCCATCATTCAGGAATCAACTAAATATTTTTTAAAAAATAACCCTGGCTTTTTCGAGGATCAATCCAAAAGGAAAATGAAGGTGAAGGGGGCTAGACTAGGCCAAAATAGAAAATGCCCCAGAAGATCTTTGCACTATCTGAGTTGGAAGTAGGAAGGTGCAACACTACATTTTGGACACTGATGACAATTTTTCTGACTATAGGGCTAGGCCTGTGCTTACGAAGGGTTGTATCACGTAATGACCCTTAATTATTGCACAACCAGTTGGAACCAGTGAACATGATATTGATATGATATATTGTAAGTTGTGGAGTGTTGTGCAATGCTCCATGTGTTAAGCAGATAATTATTAGTAGACCTAGGCCTATATAGCCAACGGCCCTGGGTAAAGACACCGACTATAGCCTGCCTGTATGCTACATTTGCTTCGAATACCACAAAATACGGGTGGAAATTATTCGGTTAACGTTTTGCGTCCAAGCATTAACAGTACAAAATCATACACGCTATGCAAAATATACACACGGCGGTGTCTTGCGCTGTTGTGTGCAAAATTATCCTTAGCAGTCACAATGTTAGTGGTAGAGGCCCCCTATTCTACGATTGGGGCCATGCATCCCAATTCTAACTCACGACACTAACGTAGCAGCAGCAGTAGGATTGACGATGACAGAAAAGAGGAGTACACCGAGAAAAAAAACCATACACTTTCAAACGGACAAAATCATATTCACAACCCCGGTAAAAAATTTACAGGCGAATGACTGCTGCTGTATATCTTCAGGTGAGGGCATGCAGCCAAGAAATCATAATTTTTATTTAAACCTGGTTTAAAGTGTAAAAGAGAGATCTTGACGAAAAATTATGAATTTTTTACCAAGCTGTCATACTATTCGGTTAAGAAGTAGATACGACTTAAATAAGACTTAATACGACTTAAACTAGGGGGCCGGACACAATCTGCTGGATTTGGCATTTGGGATTCCAAACGGCTAACAGTAATTTCACTCATTTTTTCCCCCAGAGTCAAAGACACTGAGGTCCAAATTGTCAGAGTAAACAAAAATGAAAATGAAGGGTCAAAAATTGTATTTATTGAAAATGAAGTGTCAAAATTTTTATTCCATGTTTTTAACCGCGGGCTTGACATGGATCCAAAGCACGTGCCTTACGCAGGCTTTCTCTTTATAATTAAGCCTTATTTGTAAACAAGGCATGGCCCTTAATTTGTGAAAGATGGAGGACCCTTAATTCTGATGGAATGACCCTTTAATTCGTAAATGAAGACCTTTAATTGGCAAAGGAATAACCTTTAATTCGATAATGAAGGAAGACCCTTTAATTGGTAAATGGAGGAATGACCCTTTAATTGGTAAATGAGAATGAGCCTTTAATTGGGAAATGAGAATGACTCTTAATTGGTAAATGAAGGAATGACCATTTAATAGGCAAATGAAGGAAGACCCTTTAATTGGTAAATGAAGGAGTGACCCTTTAATTGCTAATGAAGGAATGACCCTTTAATGGAAATGAAGAATTGACCCTTTAATTGGAAAATGATGACCTTTAATTGGTAAATATATGTAAAAAAGGAATGACCCTTTCATTGGTAAATGAATGACCGTTAATTTGTAAACAAAGGAACGACCCTTAGTTGCTAAAGGAATGAATGACCCTTTAATTGGTAAATAAAGGAAGCGACCTTTAATTGGTAAATAAGGAATGACCTTTAAATGGTAAATGAAGACCCTTTAATTGGTAAATGAAGGAATGTCCCTTTAAGTGGTATATGAAGGAATGACACTTTCAATTGGTAAATGAAGGAACGAATGACCCTTCACCCCCTTGGTAAATGAAGGATAGACCCTTTCATTGTTAATGAAGGACTGACCCTTTTTGGTAAATGAAGGAATGACCCTTTTAATTGGTAAATGAAGGAAGACCCTTTTAATGGTAAATAAAAGGAATAACCCTTAAATTTAAGGGTATATGAAGGAATGGTCCCGTCGGTATCCCTTAAAGCAATTAAATGGCACATTTGGGAAGAGCCGCCCCAATTTTCAAAATTTGGATGTTTGCACCGTAGTTGGTGATTGTTAGGATTAGGAATATACTGCGAACGAGAATGCTAAAAAATGCGTATTTATCATAAATTTAAGCGATTTTGTAATCTAGGAATTTGGGATCCCAGAGAACTTAACGGCAGAGCTGGGAAAGCTAGTTTATTATCAGTCCATGATGAAATAGTGCACCTCGAGAATATAACCGCTAACTTGACTTGACTGAACAAATATTTAAAACAACTAAGGATGAGCGTAGACACGTACATGGCGCATTTCCGGATATTTCACATTGGAAGGCCCGTCCGTTTTCAGCTGTCGTTTGATTATTATCGGGGATCCCCGATAATCATTATTCTGATTGCAAAATTCCTTCGTTTGTGAGACACAGACATTCTTTAAGCTTAACCATTCACAGGTTATGGTTTACTAGCCAGTTACCAATGGACACGTGTAAAAACTCTCCAATTTTTTGAAAAATTGGGGGCCTCTTCAAAAAAAAATGTGCTAATATTGCTTTTCATCCCTTACCCCCACTTATGGGAACAATATTATGGTAGAAAAACCCCCTCCCCTGAGCCCATAAAAATCCCATTCATTTAATGGTTTCCCACGAGGTGGTAGCAAAATCAAGAGGTCACCAGGAGGCAATCAAGGGTTGTGTTTGACGATTGTAATTAGTATGAATCAATTGATGGCGCCTTGGCCGATGCACTGAGAGTCACTTCATGGGCGGGGCTACTAATCATGAGCATGCCCGGAGCATGCATCTAAGTCACATTGAGATTAATGCTGAATATGCATTGCACAATGTAATTGTCAGTGACAGGGTGAACGTGATCGAGTACTGAGTTGGGGTATACTGTGGAGTGATTGACACTTCACACCCGGTAGTCTACAACATATAGGCCTAATGCTTTCAAACAAATCAATAATAGCAATAATAGCGATCTCCTCCTTCTCGATCTCGATGTACTTGTGCAGTCAAGCAGATCAACAATAGAATTTAATTGGGAATTCTTGCGGGCATTTTCTATGGCAAATATGACAGAATAAAAGTGAATCTGAGCGCTCGCTTCTCAGGTTCTACCTGCATCATATTAGATTTCATGCTAGAGGCGTTCAGTCAGCCAGCAGGTCACGCTGGCATGCTTTATTTTCTTTTTCACATGAAAACAATGGGGCAGCGCTGACCTCTCCAGTTGGTAGAAAACGTTTTAGACCTCGACCTGACATCGATTATCTTGTTGCTTCGTGGACAAAGTCATCAGGAGGAAGTTTAACTTATTGGTAAATTTGTATGATATTATTTAATAATTTATACAAGTTGTTGCTTCACTCAAATATTGCTCCGTTGGATAAAAAACACGTTTTTTCTGCTATTTTTTTAAATGTAAGATTGTAAAATTAGCAATAACGTCTCTTAATTAGCGCCTATATTGGTGTAGAGTAACATACGATCGTTCCATATGCTATAACACGGCCAGCTGTAGCAAACGCAAGCGCTGTGAAAGAGATGGTGCAGATCAATCATGGTGGACGAAACAGACACCGATTCTGACCGAGCCGTCGCAGTCCAAGAGAAATGCTGTTATATGCACTGTGATATCAAAGCTACGGGCAAAATAACCGCATTTTAATCAAATTAATGTCAGTTGGGGTAAATTTTTGCACTATGTCTGTGAGTGGAGAGAAATAGACAACAATCTAGGCGATATCGCAAGATCCTTTATTGCACAACACGGAAGTATTCCGAATTCGGAAGCCGATCTACCACTAATACCTGTTGATGGGGGGCTACCATCGTCCTTGTTACATGATATTTACCAACAAATCGAAGGCGGTGAATGCAAAGCTGAATCACGAGAAAAAGGGGAAACTGTCTCAAAGTACAGGTAAGTATTTTATTGTTATATTTACTTAAATGAATTATAATAATAATATTAGTACTGGCAGACTACTGGTACAAGTTTGTCTTTGCCACTTTGGCCAACATGCATGATCATGCCACGTCCATGGGCCTTTATGGGGGAAATGAGATAGGTGTCATCACATATGAAGATGACGATGATGAGTGATGATCAAGTTGTTTTTGTAATAAAATGGTAGTGTGTACCACGTCATAACATAAAGGTTATGTTTTGCTTAATTTTTCTGAGGACTTTGTTGAAAGAGCATGCTATGGCGTAGTCCCATTGGCATCGAATGTGACTATTTCTGTTTATGTTCCTATACGCTTGACATGTTCAATGGCAGCCATGACAGACTAGATCATGTACTTTCGCACACTCACTGCGCTGTGTAGAGTTCTTAAACGGTCTCCCATGATCTGGGTCTGTGATCTGGATCTCGGTGATGCGCATCGGATCTGGATCTGCGCTCCGTGTAGATTGCCCCATTGACTGGCAAATTTTCCATGTTCTAAAAGGTCAAATTCCGTTTTTATCCGTGCTACAAATTGACATTATTTTCCATGTGTTTTCTTGTCAATTAATCATCAACACAACGTTTAGATTCACTATGTGCAATGAACTGTACTAGATTACAGAATTACAAAATGTAAATAAAGTCATACGTACCTTCAATATTTTTGGGTTTTTTTTAGTAATATTTTTCATGATTCGTCGTCTACTTTGTTTGCTCGTATCAAAATGGCATTTCTGCGATTTTCTTTATTTTCTGTGATCTTCCTCATATCCGTGTATTTTCCATTTTTTCCGTATCGCCGAAATTTGCCAGTCTAGTTTAGCAGTTGTTTGGGGAAATTTGATAAACATTAATAAGGCCCAAAAAATGGTGTTGCCTTTTTCCGACCAACCATAAATCATGCAAAAGTCGGGTGTTTTTTTTTCCACTTCACTTTTCCTTTTTTTCAACAAACTCACCATTTTATAGCACAGAATCATTAAGTTTCGTTGCAGGAATTGCGTTAAGTTCCTGAATCATGGTTTTACACCAGTGAAACTCCATTGACGATCCAGATATTGCTATGCATGTACCGGCAACATATATTTATTTATTTACTGACCTGAGATTGAGAACATTCATATAATGTTGAATAAACCTTTATGAAAAAATTGAAAGAAAAATGCATTCTATTCTGTTTATTTTCTTCCTTGTGTTACACTTGTGTTTCCATTTGAAAACCGGTGTTTACGATGTTTCTGTCCACATAGTATTAAACATTGAATGTGTTCGGGACTTTTGGAACAAAAAAAAATCGACCGACCGACCCGTCCTAAAAATTTTATCCCCAAAAGGGAGACACAACAATTTTTTTTTTTGCGTAATCATGACATGCAGCAGCTCTTACATGTAAACCAAAAAATTATAACTGACTTGTGTATTTTTTGTTTTGTTTTGTTTTTATTTTCAAATTGCTCACAGGTCCTATCAAACTCATGTTGCATATGCCGCAAAGAGAATTATGTGAAAGCACGTGGTGGAACCTGTAAGAAGGAGAAGCTTTCATTGTGCACTTCGATTGAGGCAGCTAAGTTGAAGAATGCCGCAAAAGACAACAACCATCAGCGGTTGATGTTTGAACTGGACGGTGCAGACTGTGTCGCCATCGAGACAATTCGCCAATTCCAGACATTTTCAGTTTACAGTGAAACTTATCACTCTGACAAAACACACAGAAATTTGTATCATGGTGAATTTTCACCAATCCTGTATTTATTTATTGCACAGTCATTTTATAACAAGATGTGGTGCGTGCATTTTAGATAACAGATTGATCAGTAATTTCGATGTAATTGGATGTACCCAAATTAATGCCATGATCCTGAAAATCTTGAAACATTTTTTATAATGCACTTTAATTGTAGTGTATGTATCATGGCTAGATCATGGCCTGTAATTTTTCTGACCAATAGCCATCTGAGAGTGAACTATTAAACTCATTCTACTATTTCCATTTTATAGTAAAATGTAGTCTACATACCTGCCAACCTTCACTATTTTATAGGAATCATCCCTATTTTGAAATTTCCAAATTGCAAAAAAAATGGGGATATCCTGATTTCTGAAATTTCAAACAAATCTTGAATTGCCAGAAAAGTCCTGAAATATTTTTTTGACTCCTGAAGCTCTTACTGCAGCTTAAAAACACTAAAACCCTGTAACTTCAGGAGACTCTACCCCTGTGTACTCCACTAGAGCATACCCCTGTGTACTCCACTATCCCTTAAGTGGATCAGAAAAAGACCTTGCTCATAAGGGCTTTCGCGTTGAGGTGTTCACATCACATACATTCTGATTTTGGGGTTCTCAATGTTGGTAGGTATCATGTAATGCTTGGAATACTAGGTAATTTATATGATTTGAAATCTGAAGTTTGGATCAGGAAATTAGTAAATTGTCGCATTTCTTGTGAAATACAGATAATGTAATTGAATGAAGTGGGAGTACATAAACATGTTATTTCTTGCTTGATGATGAGAAATAATGAGATGCAAAACGTATCTATGAAATACTAAACCTGTTTACAAATCTATAATTTAGGGTGCAGGCACACTAAACCAGATAACATAAATAGACGTGCAACGTAAAATACCATGCAACGCTTTTGGATAGCCCAAGTCGGTTCTCGGCAGTATCAGTTTCTCGTTCGGTAAATTCCTGTTCATTTTGTTCAGGGTTTACACATGCACAAAACCTATATTGGATGGAACAAACGGGGAATTGCCACTTCGTCTAATATCATTTCGTCTAATATCCAGAAAGTCTAATTCCATTTTGTCTAAAATCACATAGTCTAATGCGCACATACTCTAATTTCATTTTGTCTATTAACCATTTAGACTAATTACCATTTCGTCTAATCACCACATCGGCTAATACCATTTCGTATAATGCCCAGTTGGTATAATCACTGCGTTGTCTACAACCATTTCGTCTAATGCCATTTCGTGTACTACCCATTTGGTATAATCATAAGATTGTCTAAAACCATTTCGTCTAATGCCATTTCGTCTACTGCCCATTTGGTCTAATCACCAGATTGTCTAAAACCATTTCGTCTAATGTCATTTCGTCTACTGACCACTTGGTCTAATGACCAGATTGTCTAAAACCATTTCGACTAATGCCATTTCGTCTACGGACCACTTGGTCTAATGACCAGATTGTCTAAAACCATTTGGACTAATGCCATTTCGTCTAATGCCATTTCGTCTACTTACCCATTTTGTCTAATGCATGTATAAACAGAGGGCACCATATTACAATATAAATAACAAACACGAAATGACATGTTGCACATTATTATTTCCGAATTTCAGACCTTTTATACGTTACCTAGCTTTTCTTAAACATTGCCCATTCACACATTTCAAGCATAATTTGTGATATGTTAAGTTGACCTTTCATAATTTTATGCTTTGTCAAAATTCTGCAGAACATTGTTGTAATGTTGTCATGTTAAAATGTATTTTGGTGTGTGATGCATTTCTTTTTCTTTTCGTCTTATTCTCTTATCTAAATAAATAGCATATAACACAGCATTCGAGATCTGACTGGCATATGTTGGCCAAAATGGTTAGAACTAATATTGAAAGACTTTTTCTTGAAAACAGCTTTTTCTAAGCTTAAAATGATAAAAGAAATACAAATTATTACAAAATATTAAATCTGAAAGCCTATTTTTTCAGTTGATCATGGCCTGAAAAAATTGTTTTGGGTGGGACGAATCTCTGAAAAAATATACCTTTTTACGGACACCCCGTAGTACATCTCGTTCTGCTCCCAAATATTCAGGTACTTAGTTTCAAACAGCAATAATAATAAAAAAAACAAGTTTGTCTCAGAAGACGGCGCGAATTGCTTTTACAAATGTGTTTTTAGCGCATTATTATTATCATTATTATTATTTTAGATTTTTACTCAATTGGAAAATCTTTAAAAAAAACACTCAAAAAAGGAGGAAAGTTTTAGCGGCCGAAAAAAAAATAAAATGGGTCAAAATGCAATAAAAGTTTTTGCATTTCGCGTTTGCCTATATCATTAACCCCTGCATTAAAATCTAGAAAGTTAATTTCAAATGTTAACCACTATTGTGTGAACTTTAATTAAGTTTATTGCAAAACGCAATAAACTGATTTAACACCAGGAAATGATCTCTGATCCCTTTTGGGTTGCCTGGTTACCGATTGTATGGGAACCATTCGTCCTTCACCCTTTTGTCTTCCACAACCAATCAGGGTGTTGTATTTTTCGGGGAAGCTGACCGGCTTTCTTGGAAATGGTCACTTCGCTATTTGCCACCGGGGAGTCTAGTCGCCCTTCTGTGCTTGTGGACAATTATAAAATTTT